>JAMKCH010041268.1:0-12951 GCA_023653785.1 Ophioderma brevispina
CCACCTGGAATGTAAATATAGGCTTCCTGTTTATATCTTATTTCGAATCGATTAAAGAGCTAGCTTACCACAGCAAATTGTTGTCCGATACATGAGCGAGGCCCCAAAGAAAAAGGGAAAATAGGTATAGGGAGACTGCCAAAGGTAATAAACAATGGTACAAGTTAATTATATACACATTTGTACTTCACTTACTAATTCGTGTGAAGTCATAGAAACAAAAATTATACAAAATCAGCTGAAACAAGACAAACAACAATCTGTCGCCAAGGAATATGGTAACTCAAATAAAGTTATGCCGGCGATAAATGTACTACGTTGATTAAAAAACATGTAAGGATGCAGAGCTGATAAAATAACTTAATACATAGCTTATTGTGTTTTAATAAAGCTTCGAAATGTGAAAAATGAAAAAGACATCAAAAATAAGCCAGATATAACCAAATTTTGTAAGAACACCTCTTTTCCCTCCCTTCCAATGGGATTTATACAGTACGCAAGATAATGTACGATATACTGGGCATAGCATTATGAAAGTAGTGATGACCCATGTTAATCTTGTTTAATTGATCTAGGAATAGCCATAATATACTTTATTATTGATTTCAAAAAGAATTTAATGTTCCCCAAATTTCACTGAATTCTCCCTTAGAAAAGTGTACGCTTATTCCGTAAAGAGACGTGTATTCTTTCAAATGGCAGACGATAGCATGAGATAATAAACCCCTAAACTAGAGGACGGCCGAAACGTTTACCACAGTGTCATCATCAATCATTGGCATTTTCCTCTCTACGTATAGCAAGTATTTTTGTGGCATATTGCTCAAATCATCTCCTGCCACCCAAAACAATCTCAATTCCAACCAATGAATGCTGAGCTTTTAGGACAGTTTCAAGTTTGATCAGGAAGGGGGTTTTTAATGGAAAGGTATTAAAGGTGCAAAGTTTTTGGGACAGTAAACGAGGCTTTACACCAACTGTTGGGTTATGGTCATTTTATAGTGTTTATAGTTTACAGTTGTGCATAAGAGCGACAGTTTGTTTTTTTGGGTTTTTTGTACTTTCAAATAACGTATTTCATCCATTGTTTTACTAGTCGACTAGCAACCGTTACTAGGCGCTTTTATCACGTTAAAATGATAAAAAAGGAAATAAATACCGGTAAATTAAATGTCCTTGTTTTCAAGGGAAATATGCCAAAGGAAAAATAGTATTGATTTGAACTACAGGAGAAATGGTTTTCTAAGAATGTTCCATGGACCTCCCCAACGGACACCATCAAAATGTTAAAACCTTGTGGTTTTCTAACTTGATAACTTTGTACATGACAAGGTTAAAAATAGCTTACATCGTTGCCCCAAGGAATCGCTCCGGGCAGTCAAAAACCAGGGATCCTTAAAAATAGTGTTCCAATCGGTCATAGTGTACGGAACGAGCTGAAAAAAGAATACAAATCATTCAGCAGGCCTTGTCGGACAAACTACATGCATAACTATAGTTGGTACAATTGCGTGCTTCTATTTGTGTACTTATGATTGCCCATGACGGTAGATTCTACACTAAATTTGCACGCTATGGACGAAAAAAGTGGGAAAAAACAAAAGTAAAAATGGGGGCCAGGTCTAAGTTAAGCATCGCTACCTGAGCCATTTTTTGTAACAAAAACTCCACGAAGGGGGGGGGGGGGGTTACCACCCCCCTGAACCACCCCCTGTGATTTTCGTTAATTGAACACCCGATTCCTGTTAATTTGGGTTACAAAAGGATAGCTTAAAGCTTCTCTTTCCATTGGTACCAAATAGTACTAACTCCCCATTCTGACGTCCCAGAAGTCATATGTTGAGAAAGTACGAAATACTGAATATAGGGTGACAATTTGATTTTCCGCAATTTTAGCGACTCAAACACCCATATTATAAAGCTCTAAATGATGTCATTATATAAAACTAGTCTTTCCCATCAGTAGAGTCAAACCGCATGAAAATCTGATTTTCCTAACTTTTGGCGAAAAAAATTAGAATTTTTCCACTGTGTGTCGATGGAAATTCAGTTGTGTTCTGACAGGCAAACTTTATTGACGTCATTGTGACGTACTGCTAGGCATGTTGTACTTGATTTTGGTATCATGGAAAGAGAGGAACCATAGCTATCTATTGGAGCAAATCAAGTGTCTGTGATGTTCCTGATTTGTGTTAGGCATGTTGGTACGGTGGTTACCACCCCCCCCCCCCATCCATCACTTTTGGGATCACCCTGTAATCTTACCTCTACCCGTGGATGTTTGTTTTTGGATGAAAAGGAGCGGAACAATGTCACATTGACAATTACATTAAATTATTTGGCCCAAAAAAGAGGGTTTTTAGCAAAGGGGAAAAAACCTGAAGGGGGGTGGGGGTGTAACCACCCCCCCTTCGGTAGATGAGGGTTAAAAATGTAAAATAGTAAAACCTGGAACTTCATGGGCCATATTTTGTGTTAGAAGTTTTTTAAAGATACAAATCAGCCGATATCAGCGTCCTTCATAGACCTAACTGCTGCGTAACGAACTGCAACGTCTGGCATCGATGTCTCTACCTCACGCTACTCAAAATCTCCCCTGATGTCAGCTTGTCAAGTTCATTAATGCTGCTCATCCAGACAGATCTTTCGGCCCTGGAGACTAAAATGGGCACGCAGTAGAAATCGCAAACTTCGGAATGGTGTCCCACAATGTTTCTGTCCTGGCACCCAGTCCTCTCACTCACGTCCTCAATATGCCTAAGGGAGATTGTTCTCATTACTCCTACGCAGACAACACGGCACTTGGAAAGCTGCTGATTCCTTTGAGTCCTTAGAAACATGTTGCAGACAGACCTAATCACTGTAAGGGCCCACTCTTCCAACCGATGGCACTTGAAACTCATTAAACCCAAAAACCCCGACCGTCAGCTCTTTTTCACCCCTTGCAAATCGTGCTTCAAAAAAACTAAATATCACTCTAGATTGAGAAAAACGGTCACATGAACCAACACCGAGTACCTTGGCGTCACAGCAATGACCGCGCCTTACTTTCAATCCACACACCATCATTCCGCTGCCAGACGCAGTCTCGTGTCAACCTCCTCATAAGGCTCGCAGAACTGGATGGGGTGCATCTTTTTGACAACTTAACATACATCAACTGTGCCTTGGCATACTCCACTGCTGAATACTCGCACCAGTATGGAGGCACAGTGTACATTCACACAATTATTGATGTCGTTCTGAATGATGCATGAGACTTGTTATTGGTTGCCTGTTGGCGCCGCCTGTAGAATATCTTCCATTCTGTCTGGCATAGCTCCTGCAACCTTAGGAGGAACCTTCATCGATCAAGCTCGCCAATAAATGTGATGAACCTGGTAGCCTAATCCCCCAACCAACACCCTTTGAGGATCAGAGAATTCACGGAATCACTTTGCTACCCAATCTATGACACTGCAGGTCACAATATCCTATAGATCTCCTGGATCAGCAGATGGTATGAGCATGGTCATCCTCTACTTTGAACCTACTTTGGGACAGCCCACTAGCAAGCCCAAAGGCTTGATAGGAAAGCATGATAGGAAAGCATGGGTCAACCTCACAGACTCAGAACTGGCGGTTAGGTCGTACAAAGAACTTCCTTCACAGATCGGAGTAAACTTTCACCAAACTGCGATTGGTGAGAGAGCCACACCATAGCCACATCAATAGAGACTGTGAGGCTACAGTCCCCAAGAGTCCATTCCAGACCTGATCAACTGGATATGAAACTTCAGCTGGTTAAAGAGATCTTCCACTGTGATTTAGGACTTGCAACGCACGAAACGAACTAAACTAGCACGATATCAAGATTAAAAAATGTGAGTGTTTGTATCGACTATTACGTACTACCACCGCCATAGAATATTTCGAATAGCCACAAATAGCCACAAAATCTAGTTGTTCTTAAAAGCGCCTGGCACATTTTTCAAAAAATATGAAATTTCTTCAATTTGCCTCAAATGATAGTTCTAGTGCATTGAAGAACAGAGATATATTTTACACTAAAAATCACTCACCCAAAACAGATAGGCATTGATATGAGGATAACGACATCCGGGTAATTTGTAGCCAATTTTAAGTTTCCATCCACAAATGTTTATATTACATGAAATAATTTTTGACTCGTACACTCACTGATATTAAAACCACAAAGGTTCTAGACCGATCAAACAGTGTGTATAAGCGTGGGAAACGTGCATACGGCGTGCGTGTGTCTTGTGTTAAGGGTTATAAAGGATAATTGACTAATCGATCGATTTTCTTGTTTTTGTATTATTGTATTTTAATTGTGTCGTTGACAATCTGAATAAAAAAAGTGGGGTCACCGACTTCGTTTTTGAGCTATAGCCTGTTCAAAAAGTGTATTCTTTTCGAAAGTTTGTACAGAGCTCTATGGGAAAACCGAAAATGTTGCCGGTTTCCAGCATAAATATAAACAATCGAACGATTTTTGATTTTTCTACTTATGTTAAGCACCTTTATAAGATCTTTCGGCGCACTAATCAAAACTGGGTGTCACCGAATTAGTTTTCTAGAAAAACGACGAAATAGACTAAAAATTGCAATTTTTCCCTTCAAGTGCGTCCTGTTCGCATGAACAAAAGCGCAGCATATCTTGCGTATTGAAGCACGAAATAGCGCAAACCATCCAATTAACGGATTTACGGCGTTCGCAAGCGATTTTTGGCTCTTGGTCACAGCAGGAAGCGATATAAACTCTGGTTGGAGTGGATGATTGGGTTGGAAGGGGGAGTGGTGAGTGATGAGTGAGTGAGAGTCGAGCGAGCGAGCAGTATATGAGTGCATCGCGAACATTTTTGTTCAATTAAGGCAAACAGAAAAACATTTTTTATATAGGCTATACAAGGACATATAAAATAAGGTAATTCCAGGGCATGTAGGGATAATTGAATAAGGGGATGAGTTTTCAATATTTATCGGATTTAATTTTTCCGATAAAACTTTCCTCACACCATTTCATATGGTTCCTATAAAATCGGTTTCTTGACTTTGAAGCTAAGATCCCGAAAAAACCTTCCCCTCATCCTACCCTGGCTCCAGGGGAGCGAAAAAAAAAAAATGCCATGGGGAATTAAAATTCTGATACAACTACATTAGAAATTAATGGCATGGTATACAGTGTGTACTCATGTTCGGGAAATGGTGAGATATTGGCTCTTGTATAAAGGCAAACGTCAACAGAACAGAACGGTCGAGCTGTTTCACAACCCTTTTTTCAGGAATCTTTCATAAAAACCACCAAATTTAGGAACGACAAGACACACTCCCCGACACACCCATCTAACATGTTTGTGTCCGTTATTCGTTTTAATGTCGGTACAAGGGCGATTTGTCGGCATCGGTGACCCTTACCCGCTAGCGACAACCAACCGCACCCCCCACATCTATAAAACGATTCGGGAAATCCCCTGGTTGTTGATTAACAAAATTGTATATTCTATGAAACGAGGCAAAAACTACAACCAAAAACGCAAACATTCTCGGGTGCACTGTGGCATGCATCACGCGCCACCAATAAAGATCCCTTACGCTCTGACTGCGAGTGCGTAAGTGCGGGCGCAAAATGACACGCAGTACGCAGAATGCTTTTTCCCTTCAATTATCCTCTATAAACCCTTAAGCGCCTTTTCGTCGTCTGCTGAATTTACGTCGCCGTCGACGTTAATTATAAAATCGTTCTGTTTACCCTAAGGAAGCTGTTTGGTTCTTAAATCATTCGGGTAGGGCTGCTGTATATAAAGCCTTACACCAGGGCAAAACTATCGATTTTTGAAAAAAAAATCTTGATGGCGCCACTATTTTTCAAATGTGCCATTGTCTCTTTAACGCTTCAGTAGCTCTAAAAATCCGTTGGTAAAATTATGGATCTTCTGGCTGATGGGATGCAGAGGTCGAGCGGCGCAAGGTATATATTTTAAAGCGACGCGGTCTGCTTCATAAACAATATTAGCACATTTTTTTGAAGAGCGCCCGCCAATTTTCAAAAAAAATTGATATTTATACACGTTGCATTGGTAACTGTCTAGTAAACTAATACCTGCGAATGGTTGAAGCTCGAAAATGTCTTGTGTGTCACAAACGAAAGGCATTTTGTAATTAGAATAATTATGATCGGGGATCCGAAATAATTCAACGGCTGCTGGAAACGGCTTTCCAATGTTAAATCGCCGGGGGAAAAAGCTCCATGTACGTGTGTCTACGCTCATCCATTAGATGTTTTCTTGGGGTCACAGGCAAGTCAAGTAGAGTTATCTTCTCGGGTGGCAATATTTCATCATGGCACTGATATAAACCGTAGCATGTGTGGCGCGGGGGCAGGCTTGGCCCAATGTTTCTAATACAAATCGCTTATGGTTTATGATAAATAAGCATTTCTTAGCATTCTCTTTCGCAGGTATACTTTCCTAAACAATTACCAACGTAACTGTGGCCAAATTCAACTTTTGAAAATGGGGGGCGCTCTTAAAAAATTGCCATTATTTGCTTTAATGAACAATTAACGTTTTAGTTCGGTCATTTTAATACATAAAAACCAATGGGTCAATTTCTTTGGTGGTGGTGCAACCTGTATGACGATAAGGACATGCAGTGGAGTACATTGGATATAATTTATAGGTATGGCACCTAAAACGATGGCCAAATTTTTAACGACTTCTATTTTTGACCGGCCTAACGTTCATTTCATTTGAGTTGCAACACTACTGAGTTTGTATTTTTAAATGGAAGGTTATATTTGTATTCATACAAGGGACCATCTGTTTCACGACCCACCGCAGTCAGTGGGCCCCATAAACACTTTGCACATCAGACCCTTTTCCACCACTGATTACACACATTTTTGAACCCGACATTTTGTGGTCACCGAATACTGCATCAATCAACATGTTAACGTTGCCGATAGGCCAAGAAAAAAAAACAAACCGTTTGTCTCAAAACCGCATGCATTTGGGGTTAAAATTGGGGTTAGTTCAGCGCATTTTTTTATACAATTTTTTTTTGTCTCACTTCAGATTTTTTTAAATTTTCAGAAGAAAAAAAATGGAAATGGTGACGCAGAAAAATGAAAATTGGGGGTCAAAATCCAATAAAATTTTTTTTTTTTTTTTTTTTTTTTTTAAAAAAAAAAAACCGCATTTCGCATTTGCATTTTTCCACATTTCTTCTTAGACAAACTTTGTTCTGCCCAGGACAATTTAAGTTCACACATTTTAGTGGAAGGAAGCAAACAATTTGACAAATAGGTTTCAATAAAAACTTGCAAAATAATGAAACAATGATGCGGTCGTAATTTAATGGGTGTCAGTTCAAAAGAAGAACAATTTGACCAATGCTCTGCTGTATGCCCTTCCCAATACTAACGAACCCTTCGGAATTCTTATTCTGTAGTGGTGGGTGCAGGCGGCTGCCTCAGCACGTGTTTATGTAGGTGGGGTACTTGCGTAAAGCTTCTTTAAAAGTCTACAAGACAGACAAAACAATGAGGGGTATCTTCGGTTAACATACTACTATTACTTATTAATTTACAAAAAAGGCTTTATTTGTCTAATTCTTCTTCGTTTCAGGGCATTATTCTTTGAGTGCTCCTGGTACTCTTTTGGGAATGGAAATGGTGTCAGCCTTATATATCACGGGCTTTGCTTCTGCTTGAAGTGTGGGTGTTGGTTAAAACATTCAGATTTCATGTGCTTCCATGATGTAACGACACCTGTTGGCATTTTGATCTTTGTCCTGAGATACTGCAGCATATGGAGGACAGGAGAGTAGGAATGGGGGAGTTGCTGGCGTGAGTAAGAGATGCCGAGAGATATGGGCTCGTCGAGCTAGGGAGAGAATAGATAGAGAGAGATGAGAGCTATGAGATGACGATAAAATACGACCCAGATATAGAAGACAAGGGAGATAGCGAGAGAGACAGACAAGGGAGAGAGAGAGATGTTCTTGTCCTCGCTAGTTAATGCATTTTAATTCCCCATTTTCTTTACGATGAGGACAAGGGTCTTGTGATGTAATTATCAGAAGCATCGGGATGATACAACTTATTGTGTGTGGATGATACAACTTATTGTGTGTTGTATGGGTGTGTTGTGTGCGTGGGGGTGTGGTGTGTGTGTTATGTGGGCTCGCTCTAAACAAACCGGTGCGTGCGTGTTAGCGAGAGTGGTTTTTTTTTTTTTGTTTTGGCATAAGTGAGTGTTGTTTAGCGTGTATAGGCGCATCTCAAGGCGCTTTTGGTGTTTTTTAAAAAAAAAAAAAAAAAAAAAAAAAAAAAAAAAAAAAAAAAAAAAAAAAAAAAAAAACTTATTTGAAATTTGCAGGAATAGCTTAAAAGGGAAGAATAAGCCCCTGTTATAAGATTTCTCATAACTTATTTTTCAAATAAAGAATTATCAGAAAAGGAAGAAAGAAAAGAAATCAACAGTGTTCAAAGATACGAATCTCCATTGAATTATGTGTTGTAGTTAGTGTCCGTTCGGACACTTAATATGACAAATATCTGATTAACGATTCGTCCTTATTAGGTTTGCTTGGTCCTATAATTTGTAGGGTATGGGTAGGATACTATACTTATTACAGGACATGCAGCAAAATCTGATTAAAATCTAACTTTTCTGAAAGAAAACGAATAACTGTGATATTTCTCTATCTACTTACCGTCCCGTGTAGGACAGTTTAGATAAATCTTCCAATCTACGTCCTATGTCGACTTATCACTGTTATTTATGTTGTAGGTCTACGGAATGCAATAATAATTCAACAGGACAATCAATTGCAGGACAGATTACCCGTAAATCTAACGGGAAGGAGAAATTATCCGTCATTGCAAATTGAAAGGTATCTCAAACGTTTGAAATCTTCTTCCGAAACATAACACAGTTGTTTTAAATCTAGGATTAATGTTACTGAGTTTACAGGTTTAGAAAATACGGTTTAAAGCAATGTTTAGAACATTTTTTTGAAGAGCGCACCCCCCCCCCCATATTCCAAAAAATGAGATTTCTACACGGTTGCATTGGTAACTGGCTAGTAAACTATACCTGTTGAATGGTTTAAGCTCGAAAATTTCTATGTGTCGCCAACGAAGGAATTTATAATTGAGGAATAATTATTATCGGGATCCCGATAAGAATTCAACGGCTGCGGATCGGCTTCCAATGTAAAAGAGCCGTGAAATAGCGCGCCATGTAGTGTCTACGTCATTCCATTGTTTTATTGGTTCAGGTAAGTCAAGTTAGAGGTTACTTCTCGAGGTGGCACTATTTCTCATGGACGGTCATAAACGTAGCATTTGCAGCTCTGCCGTTAAAATCCAGTATGGGGGATCCAATTCTAAGTACAAAATCGCCTATTTTATGATAAATAGAATTTCTTAGCATTCTCGTTCACAGGTATAGTTTTCCTAGACCAAATTACCAACGGACACTGTGCCTGAAACGGGTCAGAAAAATATCCACCTTTTGAAAATTAGGGGCGCTCTTTCAAAAATGTGCCATTATGCTTAAGGGGCGTGTTCCGATCGTCCTTTGGGACCCCTGACTTACCCGGACGTCGTTGGGACCCCTTACTTATCCGGAAAATAGTATCAATTTATATCAGATGAAGGCCGTTATTTTGTTGTCAACCTGAAATTTCAGCCCTCAAATCCGTCCTTTTTCAAAATAGAAGATACAAAAACTGCGTTTTAAAGGTTAATCATCGTATTAGCACAGTTGTTGATATGACCGTTGCGCGTAATTATCGCTTCAACCATTAAAACCGCCAGTTGTTTCCCACGATATTGGTGGTGAAAGTGTTACAGTGCCAACGCTCTCGTAATCAGTGGGAGAACACGAGTAGACAAAATTTGGAAAGGAGAGCAGAAGAAAAGAAAAGAAGCCACGTTAATTCCTCCAATAGAGAGAAAATACGTCATGATGCAAGCGGATGAATGGCTTTGACTTCCCAAAGCAGTTATCACTTTACGACTCTCATTTTTGTAAACTACCTTATGTACCTGGCTAGAATATACCTCATTGAAGACTTCCTCTAGGGACAATCTACTGGGAGGTTGACGCGATCTGGACGCAGTTATAAGTATTTATATGAGGAAAGTCGAGAGTATCATAGTGTGGGTCTTAAAGGTTTGTGTTGAGGTTATGTCGACAGCAGCCTGGGGGTTAGGGTATAGCCTGTTCCAGGCAGAGATAACGTCAGGAACAAGAATGACTGTTGATGGGGGGATGGATGATGATTTATTGGAAAACCTGTTTTATGTGAGAGTCATGTTCTGTAACTTTGGGTATTGATAGTTATCGGGACTTTGATGTATATGTAGCCCATGATCACCTTATGAAATGTAATGAGACCTTGACCCTGACGTCTTTTTTCAAGGTTTCAATTTTAGATTTGTTAAACATATCACTACCGTAGCTGTTTTCTGTATTCGCCTTGTACGAATCTGGCAGCCCAACGTTGCACCCGCTGCGAGGTTTTCCCTATTAGCCTGGGGGTACCCGGATCCAGGGCTCCAAATTCATAAAAACCTTGCTAGTTTCGCTGGCAACTAAGGCACCTAGTAAGATCTAAAAATCCCTATTATGCAACTACGGAGTTGCCAACTAAATTTGAAGTTCATAAAACCTTACAAGACAACTTTGCTAACTAGTTAAATACTAAGAAAATCTTAGTTGCCAACTAGCTAATCTTTTTTGTCTACAGATTGGGGATTTCGGCGGAATGAACCTTGGTTTGCAGAGAGTGTGGGGAATGTAAATCAAATACATTAAATGACTACCCTTTTGGTTGAGTCTGTCTTCATATCGGGCAATTAGCATGCTGTGATCACCTGTGAACCATGATTCAAAATGATGCCCAATATTAATTGGACTAGCTTCAAGTATAAGGCCTGTACACATGAGAACCTAGAGTTGGCAAACAGAAAGGGTGATGAAACTCAGCACTGAAAGAAATCTAAGAATCTCTTTAATTCTGCTGTAATACTGCTTTTGCATTTGATGTTAATTAATATTTTTCTTACATAGCAAATCTATTCATTACTCAAAATGTAACATCTCATAAAGCTCATATATGGTACTGGAAGCAAACATATAAACTTTAGTAAACAAAGACAATTTTTTTAATTTATGAACAGCAGCAGATTACAAGAAATTCCTTAAGAGTTCTTCAGTAAGGTTTGATAATTTAATTCAATATTATAAGCATTATTTTGGGGCTGTATTTACACCAAGTTCTCCTTCTCCCTTTTCACTGATGCATTACCGGCATTGGTTAATTAAATGAAAAATTGAAGACAAACTTTACTCACATTTTTTTTTTATCAAATTGATATATATTGTTTTAATTTAAATTCACATTAACTATAAATCAATAATTTGTAGCAATAACTTCAGGTTAATTGTCTGTAAAATATTTACAGAAATAATAATAAAATATTGTTTTCTTTACTTGATTTAGTTGCCAACTACTGAGTTAGAGTTGCTCTGGATCAACTCTAAATTTAGCAGGATTCTTAGGAATGCAACTAGCACTAGTAAGGTTTTATGAATTTCAAACTAGTAAGCCATTAGCTTAGTTGGCAACTAAGTCCCATTTAGTTGCCAACTAGGCTTAGTAACGGTTTTATGAATTTGGGCACGGCTGATGACGGCTATTCAAAAAGGTGAGGTTGAGGTGGATGATAGGGGATTTTATACAAGTTTCTTCTTTGCCAGTCTGGAACAGTGGTGGCAATTAAGTTGAGGAAGTTAGCATCTTTGACACTTGCGCAGCTTGCCGTGCGGGTGGTTATCCCACTAAAGTTGTTTTGCAGGGATTTCAGGATGACCCACGATACTTGTATTCTTGGATTTCTTCTAATTTTTCCCCTCCCCAAGAGCATGTATGACTCGGCGCATCCCTGGTTGCTCCTTCTAAGAATTCTTCAGAACTTTACACGGATGCATTAAATTTCATCCCCCGTGTTTTGGAACAGTGAACAAAGACTATCCAATCATTTTTGAAAGGAGGTTTAGTCGTATGGAGATGTAATGGGCTTATACATAATGCAATCACGGCAATTTAATTCTGGTGGTAGCCTTGACGCCAATCAGTGATATCATTGCTGGAAAATAATAACTAGGTGTGGACCTAGAACCCTCCTTGGGGGTACTCACTGAGGACAGGATCCAGTGGGATGTTGTTCCATTTACAACCACTCTTTGGAACCGGTGAGTAAGGAATGACCTAATCCACTTGAAGGTCTTAGTTATGATACCGTAGAAGAAATAAGCTTTCAGGATAGCTCTCTGATGAGGAACGAACAATCAAAGGCCCGTGCTTGAAGTCCAAGGACTCCTAATTAGTTCAGTCGGTAACTTCTGGTCGTGGTTGGCTGTAAGATCATGTATGGTAGTGATAAGCCTGGGGTATCAAATGATCTAGCTTTCCTAAAAGCATGAGGAATATCAGACGAAGAGAAATTTGATTGGAAGCGTGCTCTGCATAAGATGACTGTCAATTATGTGTTCCATGAGTTTTACAACAGACACACGTCAGCGATATTGGTCGATAATTTGGCGTGAGGTTTGATTGGATCCTTTTTTAAAGATGGGACAGATTTTTGCCTTCTTCGTTCATAAATTGGAGTACTGACTTGATCTGCATGTGTAGGGATGGTATTGAAATTCGTTAAAGTGTTGACGTATATATATACCCGTATTTAGACACCAGAATGGCCATCTGCTTTGTGTGTGCCAGATGACTCCTTTCGGGATCATCCTGTTGTTGGTTTGGAAATTATGGAGTTGGGGGTCTACGATCAATATAAGATCTTAAAGGAACATGTGGAGATTACTTGAGGATTTCAATATCCTAAACATTTCACCATCCTCCCCCTACCTTGACGCACAC
>JAMKCH010041269.1:0-41067 GCA_023653785.1 Ophioderma brevispina
ACAAGAAATAAGATTGTATTCAGTGATAATCAATTAGAACAGCAGGCCCAATCTTGTGAACTCCCTGGGTGATCAATTTTTTAAAAATTCAATTTCAATAAACACTTTCGAACATATAATTCATATTTAATATCTTTCTATCATTGATTTTGGGGGAACTTGTTTTTTGTGTATTGCTTGTGTGATAGTTTTCTGTTGTCCTTGTTTTAATATGTAATGTAACTTCTATTTTAAGGTGTGGTTACATCTGGCCTTACTGGCCTTTCGACCACTTCCTCCCTACAATGATTTATCTTATCGTTAATATGTATGTATACGGTTCACCCCAGTTGTAGTTTGTATGTTTTTTTTATGGAAGATAAAGATAGTAGGTAAATGTAAGTAGGCGGTTTTCGGGATGGAACACTTAAAAATGCAGAATTCTTTCATTTTCCATCGTCGGGAGATCTCTCATGTAGTTCTACTATTATTTTTTCTCAACTTAATGCTGTTCCAACACCAAGCATTTAGGTTCTCTATAATTCAATAGCTACTCGTCCACAATATTAGTCGAATAGTATCGTTAACGGCACACGCCACAATTTCCCGTCATCTTCGATCACATCTACAGGGCGAGTACAAAAAACTCGACCCTGATTGTATCCGCCATATTTAGATTTTGAGGTACCATATATCTAACGGTAGGGGTATTTGGTATCAACTGAAAGCTTTTGTTCATTATCTATTAATTTACCACAATATCGTTCATATCGGTTAAGTATAGACCGACTACAGTCGTTTGAATCAAGTAGTCTGTTTTGCGCTCTGTCCACGGATTCACATTGAATTGAATGGCGTTAGAGAAGAATCAGTGTCCAGAAGAAGCGGACTATTTATGACTGTCAGAATACATGTGACGCTTATTTAACCACACAAATTTCAGTCACAATTTACCACCAATGCCCTCTTAACATTTCCGCGTCCTGATCACTCATAAAACATGCATTTGAAACATAAATAACTTGATACATGTATCAGTTTCCTGGAGAGTTGAATGAATCATAGCCATACACGGGGAACAGACATCGGTGACAACCTTTTGAGGTTTAAAGTATTGTCCTATATTTGCAGACCAATAAGCCACTCTTGAAAAAGGTGGGTTTTATAAAACTTACCAGTTTCACTGGCTTTTACACCTTTAAGAATACCACTTTATTATGACATAAACATAGACATAACCTTGTCATCATTTTGGGAGTCACTTGCTTAGTTGGCCGCCGATTCAATGGGAATTCGTGGATAGGGGTAAAACTGACTACTTGATTCAAAAGAATGTAACTCAGGCCTGTACTTCATCCGATTGGGAATTATCTTTGCAGCAAATTAACGATAATGAAATAAGCTTTTCCGATGATACCACATATGTTCGATATAGGTTTTATTTAGCAAATTCAAATGGGCGACACAATCAGGGTCAATTTTTTTTGACTCACCCTGTATAACAATCTTAGTCATTTGAATCCGTTCCTGTAAAGCAAACCTTGTGCTAATCTGAATGTTCACACTTGGAATGCTCCTTCCATATGCAATACAACAGTCACATTGTTGGACCTTCAATGAGCATGATGTTATAATGAATGTCTTTCTAAAATTAATGAAACTTGGCTTGCGAGAATGACCCAGTTGTCATAGGTGAATGTACCCACCAGGCTATGATTTAATCAACCTCCCCGTTAAATAATGATTAACATGATTGTATTAACTTGTTTTATTTTAACATCACTGACAAAACTAAGTCCTTGTTCACCTTGTTGCGGTTTCGCCACACCGCTACTTCCAATAGCCTTTTCTTCAGTTCTTACTAGTTCGATTCACCATTTGTACTACTCCTGGGCCAATTGGTCATTCTCGATCATTTCAATCTTCACGTTTGCTAACCTATAAATGGGATTCAAAAGAACGTTTCTTTACCACTTTGTTCTACTTATGGCTTTGACAACACGTCATGGACCTACAAACAAACATAGCGCAACACCCTTGCCTTAGTAATAACGCGGCTTGATGATTTGTTCCTAATGTCCTTGCCCATCATATGTGGTATTCGGATCACATTGTCCATCGTGCTCCATTGGTAAGTTTAAACCCCCTGACTCCAAATGGATAGGCGGAGTCTGATCGCAGATTGAAACCACAGGAAGTGCCTTTTCTACCTTGGCAAATAATGGCGGGAACAATGCATACACCTTGTCCAACTTAAAGATTTGTATAACAAAAGGAACATACTGTGTGATATTGCACCAACAGGTGTATGCTTGTTTCCCGCCCTATGCCATGTAGAAAGCAACTTCCTGTGTTTCACTCGGCGACTCATTCAACTGTGCCGCAGCCCGCTATCCATGTGTAGGCCTATAGAGGTCAGTGGTTAACCCACCTCCTAAAAACCTCGCGCGATTTTCATAAACTTGACACTGATAAATTCCCCTCAGTGTTCGTCTTTGTGCAGTTCCTGTCGATTATGATGATCCCATACCTTTGTGATTATTAGCGACGGTCATTATTTATGGCCGGGGGGTGGAGGATTTCAACTTTTTTTTCGGCAATATTTTCGCCGTTCCCCCCCTCGGGGCTTCCGTTCAAAACTTTCACACTCCCCCCTTGATCATGCTTGATTTCCCCATTTAAAAGTTCTGTTCCCCTCCTCTCTCGTTGATGAAAATTTTCACGTTCCCCCCTCTCTCCTGCAAAAATTTTCGGGTTCCCACCTCAAATCCTCCATCCCCCGCCCCCCCCGGCGTAAATAATGACCCTCCCTTATGAGACCATTACATCTTCTGTTCGGGACGAACTTTGTCCTGGTGTCACAAAAGCATACCATCTGGAGAGGCTATGAAGAGTCCGTGAAAGTCAACTGAATCGAGTGTCCCTATTCTTTACCATTTTGCCGGACGGTGAAGTACGTCGAACTATAATTACTTCTTACCCGTTTCAGTTCAGTAACGGCAGCCTATAGTAGGCCCATTACAGTAATGTTTGCTGGGATATTATCCGAGTGAAAAATTAAATTTAAACGTAAATCAGGAAAACGAAAATGAGTGTGTAATTTTTTTCTTGCAGTAGAACAATTGAAGTGTTATTTTTCCTTGTCATATTGATATCTTTTATTCACGTATTGACTTACAGAACAGTCCGCAGGGGTATAATTCCATGCAAATTGTCCCGTTAGGGGTGTCCAGTATTGTCACTGAAACTATAATTTCACAAAAAAGGTCCCTTTTTAAGGGTATATTTTCACTGAAAATTGTCTCCCCCCGTTAGGGGTCACGTTCAGAAGCCCTGGCAACCGGGGGGGCACTTTTTGTTTAGGTAGGGCTGTGCGGGCCTGTGTTGAACTACTACCCCACGAAATATAAACAAATGAAAGAGATTTGCTATCCTGCATCCGTATACCTAAAGTTATTGTACCTGTTGACATTACTTGAAATACCCGCCTAATTTCTTGAAAGTTGGGGCGGTACAAAATTACACCCTGAAATAACCAGCCTTTTTTTCGAGGGGGGCCCAGTGGGGCCACACATATTTCCAGGGGGCAAGCAGTAATTAAATTTGTTAGTTCACGTATAGGCCCGCTTATTTGTTTTCACTGTAATTGGCGCGTGTGCAGAAAATCACTAATTCCACATGGGGGCAATATTCCCCACAAAGGGGCGGCTGCCCCCCCCCCCCTTGCTGTTTTTCAAGGATACTTGACCAAGTGTGTGTATGTCCAGTTATGACTGAGTTATTAAGTCGCAAATATCACACTTAACGGTACTTTATCCTAGATATCCTTGAGAAAGCTATTCACAAGTTTGAGTTTATCCCGATCTTGCGGTTTTGTGTTATGAGCAATTGCTTGTTTATCCACGTCCCATAGGCCCCTGGTGCTGTAATGTCTTTCTGTCCTCGTTGACGGACAGTTTCGCGAGCGAAGACAGACATAAAATACAAACTTGCGATTTTCTTACAGAAACGACCGAATTTCAGAAGCTAAGTAAGTAACTGGTTTAAGGCAAATAAGCTATTGTCAATGCTAGTAAGACTAACATGATTATGGGTACCACTAAAATGACTAAAATACCAATGGAGATGGTTTTATGTACAAGGAGATTGTAGCATTCTTGACAACACAAGTTTACAAAGGGTGACAAAGACTAAGTTTGTCGGGTAAATATTGATGAAAATTCCCTGGCGGCCCCACATGAGAATATCGAAAAACAACTCGCGGACTAGTGTTTCAACAAGCTTAAATTCTATATACATGAGCGCATATTTATTAACACTATATTGTACACGGTTACCAATATAAATTATGGTATACTTACCTGGAGAAGCTCTTGTGCAAAAATTTGGAAAAAATTCACAAAACTTCAAAAGATGGGGCATTACGAATCATATCAAATAGTCATTATCGAAAGTCATTATGCACACCACTTTGTCATAATATAATGTTTTAAAATATATGAGGGTATAACTAGACGGGGTTTCCATTTGTTTCAGATACTTTGCAAATATTGCCAAATCATTAATAATTTTTTCACAATGAGAATCCGAATCATACTAACACACAAAAACAGGACTAATTTTAATCCAACAAGAAATAAGGATGGTATTCCAGTGCTAAAATCAATTAGAACCGCGGGCTCAATCTTGTGGGAACTCCCTGGGTGATCAATTTAAAAAAATTCAAATCACAAATAAACACTTGAAAATATATAAATCATATTAATATCTTTCTATCAATGGATTTTGGAACTTGTTTTTGTTTAAAAAAAGAAAAACCTTTTTGTCCTGTATTTTCATATTGTAATGTACATTTAATTTAGGTGGTGGTTACATTGGCCTTACTGGCCTTTCGGACCAATTCCTTCACATAAAATGTTGTTATTCTTATGTTAATATGTAAGTATTACGTTCACCCAGTTGTATTTTGTGTTTTTTTATGGAAATATTAAATGAAAGAATAGTAGGTAAATAGTAGTAGGCGTTTTCGGGATGGAAAACACTTAAAATGCGAATTCCTTTCATTTCCAATCGTCGGGGCGATCTATAATGTAGTTAGTACTATTATTTTTTTACAACTAATCGTGTTCAAACCAAAGATTTAGGTTATCTTAATGTCAACTAACCTCGTCAACAAAAATGAGTCGAAATAGTATGTAAACGGCACACGCCGAACCAATTTCACGTCATTCTTAGATCAATCTACAGGGCGAGTAAAAAAAAAACGCGACCCTGATTGTATCGCCAATTTAATTTGAGGTACCATATATCGCAATATTTGGTATCAATGAAAAGCTTTGTTCATTATCTTAAGTTACCACCAATAATCGTTCCATCGGTTGGTATAGACCGAGCTACAGTGTTTGAATCCATAAGTAGTATGTTTGCGCCTCTGTCCACGGATTCCCATTGAATGAATGGCCGTCAGAGGAAGCAATCAGGTTCCGAAGAAAAATCGGACATTATGGACGCAGAATAAGGTGAAGCATTTAACCCACAATTCGTCACAATTACCACCCAATGCCACTCTGAAACATTCTACGTCACATCACTCATAAAAATCATTTGAAAAATAAAGTAAACTTGATACATGTATCAGTTTCTGAGGAGTGAAAGAATATACATACGAAGGAAACAGACATGGTTGACAACCTATTGGAGGTTTTTAAGAATTGTCTATATTTGCAGACCTTGAAAAAAGCGACACTTTGAAAAGGGTTCTTATAAAACTTACCATTTTCACTGACTTTTACATCTTTAAGAGACCATTTAGGACCATAAACAAGACATACCATATATCATATTTTTGGGAGTCACTTGCTTAGTTAACCGCCGGGCATTTCAAATGGGGAATCCGGGATCGGGGTAAAAACTGACTACTTATTCAAAAGAATGTAGCTCGGCCTGTAATATCGATTGGAAATTATCTTTGCCGCAAAATAAAGATAATGAAAATAAGCTTTCGATGATACCAAATAGGTTAATATATGTTATTTACAAATTCAAAATGGCGGACACATCAGGGTCAATTTTTTTGACTACACCTGTATAAACATCTTAGTCATTTAATCCGGTCGGTAAAAGCTTAAACCTTTTGATATATCTGATGTGCAAACTTGGAATGCTCGTGCAATATCAAATTAAAACAGTCACATTGTTGGACATATCATGAGCATGATGTTTATATTAGTTTATAAAAAATTAATGACACTTGGCTTGCCGAGAATGAACCAGTTGTTCATAGGTGAATGTACCCACCAGGCTATGATTTACTAAACCATTCCCACGTGTGTTAAATAATGATTAAAATGATGGTAATAATGTTTTATTTTTTAAAATCACTGACAAAAACTAAGTTGTTCAACTGTTGCGGTGTATCGGCCCACGTCTACTTTCCAATAGCCTTTTTCTTCAGTTCTTGACTGCAGTTCGATGAAATTCTGTATACTCCTGGCAATTGTCATTTCGATCATTTAATATCACGTGATAATCCCTATAAATGGGATTCTAAACGTTTCTTATCCACTTGGTCTACTTATGGCTTTGACAACACGTCATGGACCTACAAACAACATAGCCACACCTTGCTTAGTAATAACTCGGCTTGATGATATTGTCCAGTTCAGAACTGTCTTGCCCATCCTATGTGGTATTGGACTATCACATTGTCATGGCTCCATTTGTGATGAAACACACTGGACCTCACATGGATAGCGGGTTGAGTCGCAGATTGAAAACAACAGGAGTTGCTTTTTACCTGGCAATATGGCGGGAAACAATGCATTAAACCTTGTCAAATTTAAAGTGAATTTTGTATAACAAAAGAACATCTGTGTGGGTATGTGCACAGCAGGTGTATTGCAGTTTCCCGCATGTGCCAAGGTAGGAAAGCAACTTCCTGTTTTTCACTCGGCGACCATTCCAATGTGCCGCAGCCCGCTATCCTGTGTAGAGAGAGGTCAGTGGTTAAACCACCTCCGAAAAAACCGCGCATTTTTCATAAACTTGACAATGATAAATTCCCTCAGTGATAGTCTTTGTGCAGTCCTGCGAGTATGATGATCCCCATACACTTTGTGATTATTAGCGAGCGGTCATATTGATGCCGGGGGGTGAGGATAACCCTTTTTCTTGTTTTTTTTTTCGGCAAATAATATTTCGGTTCCCCCTCGCTTCCGTTCAACAATTTCACACTCCCCCTTGAGCATGTGATTTCACCATTTAAAGTTTATGTTCCCTCTTCTCTAGTGATGAAAAAATTCACGTCCCCCCTTTCTTTCTGCACAAAAATTTTAGGTTCCCCTCAAATCCTGCCATCCCCCCCCACCCCACGGCGTAACTAATGACCCTCCGTATGAGACATTACAATCTTTGTTCTGGACGACTTTGTCCTGTTGTCACCAAAACACGTGCCATCTGAAGAGGCGAGGAAGCGTCGTTGAAGAGTCAATGATCGAAGTGCCATTATTCTTTACCATTTTAGCGGACGGTGTGAGTACGGCCGGGACTATAATTACTTCTACCCGGTCAGGTCAAGTAACGGCCGCATATATTAGCCCATTACAGTAATGGGGGCTGGGGGATAGTATCCGCTTATAGAAAATTAATAAACGTAAATCAGGGAAAACGAAAATGGTGGTATTTTTTTCTTGCAGTCGAAAATTGAAGTGTTATTGTTCTTGTTATATTGATATCTTTTATTCAAGTAATTGGACTGAGCACGGTCCGCAAGGCGGTATATTCCAATTGCAAATTGGTTCCCCGTTAGGGCTGTTACAGTAGTCTCACTTGAAAACCTGTATAATTCACAAAAAAAGGTCCCTTGTTAAGGGGATATTTTCACTGAAAAAATTTGTCCGTTAGGGGTTCACTTTCAGAAGCCTGGACCGTGGGGTCACTGAGTGTTTCAGGTAGGGAGTTGCGGCCCCGGGTGTTTGACACTACTAACCCCGAAAATATAAACAAATGAAAGAGATTTGCTACCGGCTCCGTATACTCAAGTATGATAACTGGGACATTACTGAACTACCGCCTAGATTCTTGAAAGTTGGGGCAGGGTTACAAATCTACACCAGTTGAAATAACCAGCTTTTTTCGAGGGGCCAGTTGGGGCACACCATATTCCGGGGGCAAGATAATGTTTTAAATTTGTTAGTTACAGTATAGGCCGATATGTGTTTCACTGTAAATTGGCGTCGTGTGTGCAGAAACTCACTAATTCCACAGGGGGGCAAGGATTCCCCAAGCAAGGGGGCGGAGTGCCCCCCCCCCACCGTGCTGTGTTTCAAAGCTACTTGAAAAGTGTGTGATGTCAGGTGTATGACTGAGTTTATTAAGTCCAACATCCACTTAAAGGACAGTTCACTAGATATACTTGAGACAAAGGCGTATCACAAATGTGAGTTGATCCCGATCTTGCGGTTTTGTGTTATGAGCAATGCTTGTTTTCCACGGTCCCATAGGCCCACTGTGTGAATTCTGTCCGTTTACGGACAGTTTACGGACAGAAAATACCAAAAATTGCGAATTCTTACAGAAACGACGAATTTGCACGTAAGATATTAGGTACCGGGGATTACTAATGTAAATGGTCAGATGATATAAAATATCAACTTCGAGGGGGACAAGGTGCCGGACACGAACGAAATGCCCCTTTAAGGGAAATGTTGGCATGCCCATGATTCAGAAAGCATACAGTGTTGATGATACATTCTATGTCAGAAGAAGCTTGAAGCTTAGGGGAATCAGCCAGAGTGGCGTTGCACAGGTGGGGGGCAAAAGGGGCAGTGCCCCTCTGAAAAAAATCTTGAGGTGATCGGGAAAACACGGAAATTCATGTTATCAGCCCTTTTCGGATTACTTTGCCGGCGACCGGAAAATTTGCGGTGATTGGGGACATTTGTTGCACCTACATACCGGGAAATTGCCCCATCGGAACCACCAGGCTGGCTACGCGCCTGTGGAATTAGCTCTATAGGGTCAATTCTTATCTGTGCGACAGACAGCAACTTGTTGACATCGATGGTATTAGATCTCCTTTCTCCTACCCATAACTTGAGGAGTACCAAGGTAGCGCTGGGGCAGTTACATATACTTGTGTATTTTGTCGTTTTCACCTCGTGAACGGATGTTACTTTAAACACTCATCTTTCCACATTATCTTAATAAATTGGAAGGGATTAGTAAATATATTTGAAAATAACTTATTTCGGCGATTTCCACTAGCCTTTTTTGTTGCATCATATGTTTTAATTAACAGTTGGGGCAAATTCAAATGCACAATCTATCAACGCCGTTTTTCTCGAAATGCGTACTTTGCAAATACGTCAGGATGTGAGCGGACCGACGAATATGGAGTTATAGGTGCAAAACAAGCTTTTGCTTTCAGTGTGCTGAGGGACGTTGTTCTATAGGCTTGTGACCCAAGAAAACTACCGAGTTGTTTCTGATATGCTTGAGCTTGATTCTTCATTCAGTGCAAACCAGTGGTGATCGAACAGAATGATCATTTTCAATACCAAAGCTAAAGTTAAGCAAGTTTGGATTTTCCCGTTGTTTTATTAACCAACCAGGTGATAAATTTCTCATGATAATATCAGTCTCTGTGGAGTGTATTAAACAAACTCTGCCAGGTGGACTAAGGTTCAATCTGTCATCAAAAAGGTTTTGGCGGCTAAAATATAGACATGTTTAAAGTTTCTCAATCATAATACGCAGAAATCTCAGCACTGCCTTGCTTCATGTCACATGAATATTGGTGCACTTCTTGGTTTGGCGCAATATCAGTCAAATATAAGAAGAAATTGCAATAACCCAAAACAAGATTGCGGTTTGTTGAATTGTTTCCCCGCCAGAGCAGAAGATCTTATTGTCAGTTCGCCAATATCTCTTGACAGAGTTAAACAGGTTATAGCACCTCTCAGACAAACGGATGGAAAGGGTGTTCCTTTATGTTTGAAGTGGTTTTCTAGAATAAAATTTCCGGGGAACACGATCCACCGGCCCCGTTTTTGAAAAAAAAATGTGCCCAAAGTGCTTTTTTTCCGGGGTGCTCCTATTGTGGGGTCGACAATTAATTTTCAGTATCCTGTGGCAATTATTATAATTTGGTGTGAAATTATATGGTTTTCAGCCATGACAAATCGATTGCAATCATTTTAATCCAAAATGGCTACCGTATGCCAGGAAAATTTCAAAATGGCGCCAAAATTTCACTTTTAACTAAATGGAATTATGACACTGTGGACTAGCAGTCTAGTGTTTAGTTCAATTTGGATGTGTTTGGGTACAAAGAAACATTTCTGTTGTTTTCAAAATTTTTCAAATGGCCGTCAAATACAAGAACTCCAAAATGGCTGCCATGAAATGACGCATAGTTTGGCCAAATTATAATTATGGAATCTACGCCACCCTTCGTTTGAACTTAAGTGTATGTTTTTTATCTCTCTAGATAATGATTGACATATCCAGCAAATGCAAAAGTTTTTGAATTTCCAAACTGGCTGCCGTGTACCTCAGATTCCCAAAATGGGCGTCCAAAATGGCACTTTTTTGACCAAATGATCATTTCAAGGGTCAGTTGATGTCATTGATTAAGCTTGCCCTCTGCAGCTGTAGCCCAATTAATAGTTAGACCCTTCAGTACAGTGTCCTTTCAGTGCTGCGAGTGTTATAGCCTCCCGGTTACGAACACTCACATATGAATTGTATATGGTTGTTACAAGCATGGCACTTCCTAACTCGGGCATTCCGTGACAGAGGACGTGAAAACAATGAGGGGTCTTGGGTGAGGGGAGACATCAGCTCGAAATTGCCCCCCAAAAAGTGGTTTTCGGGTGGACAATTTTGTAAATCTTCCCAAAATGGAGGTCTTTGGGAAAAGGTTGGCAAATTTTTTGAAAATAGGATGTCTTGGACAATAAATTCAAACTTCCCCCCCCCCCAAAGGGGTCTTTCGGTGACAGTGGTAAGATTTCAAAAAATGTTTTTTTGGTGAACCTTTTTTTAAAGGGGGTCGTTAGAGCGACAAACGATGCTGAAAATAAGGTCTGGGCAGTGGGAACCTTGAGTTTACGAGTTATCTATTTTGGTTTGTCACTTTGCAAATATTTAATTATTGTATGTAAACAACGATACATTTTAGAAAGAAAAATTGGGCGATGAACCCAATGATGGCATCGGATTTAATGTAAAATTTCAGTATGAGAAAAATACTAAAAAAAAAAACGATTTTGCCCAAAAAGTTCAGACAGCATAAACAAAAAACATTTGAATTTCATGAGTTCTTATGTTATTTTTTAGAAAACAAGACAAAATTTGTCTAGGGACGGTTTTTTTTCATTTTTGACAAAATAGAGCTTACTTTTCGAAATATAAGAAAAAAGTCAAAAAGTGTGGATTTGTACTTTCTTTTCCAAATTGAGTATATTATGGAGAATATCTTTAGGTAGAAATCGAAAATATGAAACAAATTAGAAAACCGTCCCTAGAGAAGACCGATTGCTATCGTAGGAAAGTTAAACCTTCCCTGTTTACTTCGGTATTTTTGCGTTATCTTGTCTGAAAATTTGCCAAATTAGCGAAAAATTGAACATTGAGAAAATCCGTGTTTTAGTAATAAAAGTGACTTTTCACGCCCATTCAAGATGTCTCTGCTCAAATAAACTTATCTTGAACTTCAAAATGAGTATGTTGTGCAAGTGATGCACAGCCATTCTTTATGCACTATTGATCAAACATTTTTGCTATCTAACTCCAGAAATTAGAAGAAAATGAAATTTCATCTGGTCTCAATAGCCGCTTTGTTTACATTTTAAATATTTTTTTCGTTTTTCAAGATGCTCGCACAAAAAGTACATTTACAAACGGCGCGCAACGCTTTCATAGCAGCAAAATCACCGCGCGAACGCGATGGCCTTGGTGCGTCTTGAGCTGACGGCGTGAAATGTGCTTAAATTCCGCGTTTTGACCAAGCAGTTTTTTGACTTTAAATGATCAAAATAGCTGTTTTTTAAATCGGCCAAAAATATTACAGTCAGGGATGTCTGCAGTGGATAACTTTGTTGGAAAATATAGAAACACATTTGATGTTTAAAATGGTGCAAAAATCAGAAATTGTTGTGTTAAAAAACAGAAGCACCAGGGTTGACACTTGCCCTTAAGAGCCTTACATAGGCCTACGCGTACCCCAAAGATGGGAGTGTCCCCGGGTTTTGGCCTCACTGATATTACCATGAACATTATATATTCAGCACATAAAATGATTGCAGGGATGATATTTCTTGTTCCTATTATATAAGCCAAACAATATTGTATTCTCAATATCAATGACAAGGTTAAAGTCTAAAGGTGCACTTTGTGATCCTCAGCCCGGTCCCGACTTGCCTAGAAAAGTTGAGATTTTAACATTTCACCTGAACCGTTGGGCTAAGTATAGTGTGTGTGTGCCCTTAATTCATACGCCTAAGTGCAAATTCAATCTACTCTGGAAGAAAAGAAATTCGCCAATTTTGCATTTTCTGTTCCGAATTACAACACGGGGCATCGTGATACAAAACATTGCTTCATAACATCAAAGAGAACGTCCCGGGCCGTAGCCAGGGGGGGTTGCGGGGGTGCGACGCACCCCCCCAAAAGGGACAAAGGTCCGCTTTATGAGTTTGAAGCTCCGCTTTGCCATGTTTAAGGTCTTTGTTGTCAGTAAAAGTTTGTCTGAAGGGTGTGGTGCATTGGTATAAAGAAGACGAAGCATGCACTAAGCGGCTACGGGCCTTGGGAACTGTCAGAATCAAAACTGAAAGTTTGAATTAATCTTTATCGGCGTATCTAGAAACAAGCAAATTACATGTAGCAAGTTACACATATAGCAAGAACGATCAAAAAGATTGAGAAAACAACATCGCACAAAATTATAATTGTGCTAAATTATTTGCATGTGGGATGGATTTTTTAAGTTTCTGGTTAACCAGCAATATTATATTTTCGGACTTGTGGCCCAAAGACATACAAAATAATCAGCAGGGGTGCCGCAGGGTGAAATCAGTAGGAGGGGCCGACGAAAAACATATAGGGGGCGAACGAAGCGAAACGTACAAGTTAACTCTTTTTGTTAAAAAAAACCATAAGTTTTGTTGCAATTTATTGCGTAAAACCCCTGTTTTTCCTAAAATTTGAAAGTCTCGGGGGCGGCAGCCGCCCCTGCCACCCATCTGGTGCCACCCCTGGTGAAATTAAATTTCTTTTTTCACTAGCATGTAGACTTACCAACATAAACTTCTTATCGCAATTCAGAATTCAGTTAAAAAAAAAGGTTCACCACGGTGATTCAAAAGACCCAATTTTTGGTGGAAAAAATTCACTCAAATACCTCTATTTTGTGAGAAAGTTTGTAGTACGATGACCCATAGGCGTGTCGTTATTTCTGTCCGGTTACGGACAGGAAAACATACAAACAACTGCACATTTTTACCATATAATTAGGCCAAACGATTTCAGATGAATGAAAAAAAATCTCTCAAACCTTTAGGTAAGTCGGAACGGAAGTGTTGGCTACGGTAACGGACCCGTTTTAGAGAGTTTGCCCACACAGTGGGAGGTGCGGGTTGGTATAGAGGGACACAACCCCCGTCCACCCCCCCAATACCCTCATCTCTCGCTCTTAACCCCATAAATCCAACCTCAATTCAACTCCCACCCCTTCCCAACTACCTCAACAAGACACACATGAACATTCGTTACCTCCGCATGTTACCAAAGACTTCAGGTACCAAACTCATGGGGCTTCTGTCAGACGCTCGGCATTTAGCATGAGTAGGGAAATAAAAACGCGGAGCTACCAGAAGATACCTGTATAGCTTTCGTGTAGGCCTATTGGAACCGCAATTGCATAGGAGTTATGGGAAGGAGATAGGCGCCGCCTCTGCGCATTTTTACGGGGGCCAAGAGGATTGAGGTCACAAAATGCACCTTAGGCTCCCCTTGGTCATTGATATGGAATATATGTTTGACTTATATACGAACAAGAAATACTATCTTGTGCAATATTTTAGGTACTGAATATATATATTAAATGCCATGTTGATATCAGAGGTGCGCGTGGCCTATGTAAGGTCTTAATACCACATTTTCAGCAGTCGTTGTCACCCAAGGCCCCCATTTTAAAAAGTTCAGCCAAAGACCCTGTATTTGCAAACCCTTACCACTCTTAACAAAGGAAGAACCAATTTTTGGAAAATTTGAAAATATTTGCCCCAAAGACCTTGATTTTTAGAAAATTTTGCAAAAATTTCACCCAAGACACATTTTATTGGAAAATTTAGCAAAATAGTCACCCAAAATCCTTATTTTCCGGGCCAATTTGAATGTCTCTCACCCAAAGACCCCATCGCTTGCACATCCTCTGTCACTGGGTGCCCTGAGTTTGGAAGCGGCCAGCCTTACACGATATATAAATTTCATGTGAGGTTCCCATGGACACCCGCGGAGACAGCCCTACGCATCCGCGGCACGCACGAAAGGCACTGTACCGAGGGGTCAAACTTGGGCTACACCTGGGGGCACACTCCCACTTTGGAGGTGGTGCGCGTAGTGCCTATTATGTAAAGGCCTTTAAGAACCAACATTTTTCTTAGCATCGTGTAGCCCCAAAGATCCCATTTAAAAAAAGGTTTCCCCAAAGACACCATTGTTGGGCATCTCCACTGTCACGAAAAGACCCACTTTTTGTTAGGGAAAATTTTTGAAATTTTTGCCCCAAAAGACCTCTATTTTTAGAAATTTGGCAAAAACTTTCACCCAAAGACAAATTTTTTGTTAAGGGGAAGATTTAGGCAAAATTGTCAAACCACTTTTTTGGGAATTCGGATGTCTCTCACCCAAAGACCCATTGTTTTCAGTTTCTTCGTCACGGAATGCCCGAGTTAGGAAGCGCCAGGCCTTCAACATATCCATTTCTATGTGAGTGTTCGGCAACGGGAGCTCACCGGGAGGCATAACACTCGCGCATGAAAGACACTGTACTGAGGGGTTAAACTATTAATTGGGCTACAACTGCCGAGGGCAAGCTTAATCAATGGACATCACCTGACCCGTGAAATGATCATTTGGTCAAAAAAGTGAACATTTGGACGCCATTTTGCATTCTGAGGTCACGGCATCCATTTTGGAAATTCAAAAACTTTTGCAATTTGCTGGATATGACAAGAAGTATTCTAGACGAGATAAAAAACATACATGTAAGTTCAAACGAAGGTGGTGATTATGCATAAGTATAATTTGGCCAACTTATGCAATCATTTTCATTGGCAGCCATTTTGGATTTTCTTGAGTGACGGCCATTTTGAATTTTGAAAACAAAAGAAAATGTATCTTTGTACCCAAACACATCCAAATTGACACTAAAATCACTAGAAATGCTAGTACACATTGTAGTATTCTCATTTAGTTAAAAGTGTAATTTTGGGCGACATTTTGAGTTGTCTGGCATACGGCAGCCCATTTTTGGATTTGAAAATGATCGGCAATCGTTTGTCAAGGCTGACAACCATATAAATGCACACCAACATTACACTAATGGCCAAGGAAACTGAAAACTTAATTTCGACCCCAAAATGGGAGGACCCCCGGGGAAAGAGCAATTGGCACATTTTTCAAAAAACGGCGGTTGGGATCGTGTTCCCGGAAATTTAGTCTCGAAAGAAACCACTCAAACATAAAGTGAACAACCTTTCCCATCCGTTTATGTCTGAGCGGCTGACTATACGGTCCACAAGGTCTTCAACATTTAAATCGTAGAGTCTCTTACCTTGGTAGAACTTACAAGATCATCAAATATTTCATTCTCCCGACCAGATCAAGTGACTCCCAACTTGTATTGCATCAACATCATTTTTTTTTTTTTTTTACAGTGCCATTCATTGGAAAGCATGCCCATCAAAACATCAAGGACATCACCAAGCTAGTGCCTTTAAAATGAATGTGAAAAAAAAACATCTTGTAGGAATACTTTCATCAAGACATTGGCTGATGGTTTTAAGTTAGGCCCATCCAATGGTTTCTTTTTCGTCCCATTATCGTTATAAATTTCGTTCCCTTGCACTTCATCACGGCCTTTGCTTCGTTTCTTGGGACCCCATTGTAATTTAAGCTTTCCTTCTGTTTGTTGGCAGGCGGTAATGGCTATGCCTGTTGTTGTTCAGCTCTTGGTTGTCAGTGTGTTTCATCCAAAGAATGGCTTTTCAAGTACATTTTATAGTGCAGTTTATTCAACGGTTTTCTGGTTTGTATATTTGTTAGTGTATACTTTTCTATTGTTTTGATTTCTTTGCATTGTTATTGTACTTTATGCGGATATTACCAAATAAAAACAAACAGAAAGAAAACTTTAGCAACCTATACCTGTGCTATAACATATCTTGACATTAATTTTTACAGTTATGTATTGACCATCGTAGTATGAATCGTTCGTATATCAGGGGAGGATTTGGAAAGGGACAACAATAGCATACTCTGGAAGTGGACTTGGTGCAAAGGGGGTGAAGCCGGACCCACATACAAGCTGAGAGGAAAACGTGAGACATGGGACACAGGGACATTTCCAGAAAGAAGCGCCTCAATTTGTGTCGAACACAGATTGTAATATTTTAAATGCTTAGACATAGGACCAATGTATTAGATGCACATCGAGTGAATAAGCCGCCGAATACGCCGTCTTTTATACCATAAAATAAATCAAAGCATGGGTTTTTAGGCCGATTACACGATCGCCTTCGCCTTCGAAACGTTCTCGGTATAGGGGGTTATCCAATAACCGATCAAGTGCAATTGTGAGCTTTGGGAAGATATTCGCCATTATCAAAAAAATTCATCCCTGAGTCACTTTAAACAACATTTTTGAGCCAAATTCTGGCGGCAGCACTTTTTTAACACTTGTGGTTGCATGCATTCTCATACCCGATTGACCACTGGAAATATTACTTAATTGCAACACAAAGGCAACCTTTCTGATACCAATTTCACGAAAACCGCGAATCAATTTACCAAAGGATGAATGAAAAATATGCTACCCCCCCCCGATATGGTATATCTGCTCAAGCAAAGTTGGCGTTGCATACCACCTGCGCCATAAGATTTACAGGCTTGTCATATAAAGGTTTGCAAAAGACAAACAAATCCAAACGTCCATCCCCGGGGAGGGGGCACTGACCAAAAAGGGTTGTTACGGGTTATGTGCGGCCATGAAGTGAAGCCTGTACGAGGGCTTAAGACCACCTTTTCAGTGTCTCCTGAGTTAACAAGGGTTTCCCATTGAGCATGTTTTCAGTTCGACAAGACCACCCCCCCATTGCGCAAGTCCTGATCCAGTTCACAAGGTCAAGGTGAGGCCCTGCGGCCGCACAACCCCAACCCAATAAATTAAGTGCCCCCGGGGGGGGCTGCCTCTGTGCATCCACTTTGCCTGTCTTGCGTGACGTAGGCTGTGTGGGATGGGCTAGTCAGAAAAAAAATACCCCCCAACCATCGAGGGTAAATTTTTGGTTCACAAAGATCTGGACTTGGACCTATCCTTAATGAATATCTGGCCGGAATTCCAGGACACCCACCTTCCGTAAATTACCGGAATTTCCGGAAGACATACCTTCCATAAATTCCAGAAATCCTAGATACCAGTTAAAATTAATTTGTCAAGCACAATTTTGCAATCTCACCCTAACCAATCAGAAAAACTGATAGTACCTTTAGGTTAGGATAGTCTCAGTTAGTGCAAGCAGGGAATGTTACTATACTAATGGGAAGTAGCAGTATGTATATCACTGACCATGGCAGGCATGGAAATATGAGGACATCTTGAGTCAACAGGCGTATCAGTAAGGCTGAGAAGGGTAAACTGTTGGGCTGTATACACACAATTAATAACTGAGTACCACTGCATTGAGGGTTTGGTCAATTCAGGATTAATCTTCGGCCTGGCAGAAGAAAAAATCATGGAAGTCCCAGAGGATTATGGTAGCGGTATAGGCGGTGTTTGAAAATATGATTTTTTGCCCTGAAAATCGTAACAACACTGGAATTCCGGCACCTGAAATGGCTGGAATCCCACCCCGTATAGGTACTATAAATTCTGGAATTCCAGCTTCCAAAAGATGCCAAAAAAAAGTCTGGAAAATTCGGACGCCCTCTTGGAGGGGCATTTTTTTTTTTCTGGAATAGCCCAATCCCACATTGTAAATCCCACTGGTAAATACCCGTAAATCCACCACACGTGGCAATCCCCTCATCTGAACACATGAACTTCATTCCGTTCTGTATTTAGCACGGCCGGCCAAAGGATCAAAATATTGACTTGTGACGGCGTTGTTTGTTAAGGTCCAACCTAGTGGATTATACCAAGGGTGTACATCAACGTATGGGTGGTGGGCCTTTCTAAAACCAGTTTTATTTTAGGGCAAAAAATGACCAAAAAAGGTCAAATTTTTCTTTTTTTAAATTTTTGAGTTAAATCCAGTCCAAAATGCCTCCTTTTCTTCAAATAATTATCGAACCAGCCCCATTACCTTCAAAGAGTATATTTTATGTGAATTTAATGGAAGCCATTCCAATTTATAAAATGTTCTGGGTCAACATGGCCAAAAAAAAGGTCAAATGCCAAAAATCGGAAATCAGTCGAAATGCAGTCCTTTCTCAAATAATCTTTCAGAAACATGCCCATTACCTCCAAAAGAAGTCATATTTAAGTGAATATAAATGGAAGCATTCCCAAAAAAAAACTAATTTTATAAATTTTTTGGGCAAAAATGGCCAAAAAAGGTCCAAATTGTCCAAAAATAGGTACATCAATGAAAGGCATTCCTTTCTTAAATAATCTATCAGAACAAGTTAATTTACCTTCAAAGGAGTATTATTTAAGTCAAATAAGGACGTCATTTCAATATACCAATTTTGGGTCAGAAAATGGCCAAAAAAGGTCAAATTATCCAAAAAATAGGTAAATTAGTCGAAAGACATTACTTTGCTTAAAAATCATCTGGCAGAACATGTTCCATTCACCTTCAAAGGTCATATTTAAGTGAATAAATGGAAGCCATTCAATTTTTAAATTTGGGTCAAAATGGCAAAAATGTCAAAATTGTCCAAAAATAGGTAAATTCGTCGAAATCATCCATTTTTAAATAATTGATTAGAGCATGTCCATTCACCTTCAAAGGAGTCGTATATAAGTGGATAAATGGAAGCCATTCGATTCTATAGATGTTTTAGTAAAATTGGCCAAAAAAAAAAGTCCAAAAATGAATATCGTCCCAATCCCTCCATTCACAGAATTCAAGGAGAAAACATTTGCCGTTATATCTCAGAAATGTCAATAGGTATTGTAGTGCTTTGTCATTCTAGTTCATATTTGTGGACAAAATGACCAAAATAAGGTTCAAAATGTCAAACAAATGGTTTGTTAAAAATCACTTATATCGCAAAGTGTCAGTAATATGTTTATAGAAAGCTAGTTGGCTTAATTCACAGATTTTTTGGTGAAATGGCCCAATATCATTTATCAATGCCCCTCTTTTCAAGTAGGTCAAATAAGTGTTCGCCTTCATCAGGGGAAAAGAGTGCTAGCTATTTAACTTTACAGATTTTTGAGTCAAAGTGGAATAATAGGACAAATTTATCCAAAACTGATCAAAAATCAGCTAATAGGGTGAAATAACGAAAACGTATCACTTTGTCTCTCTGACCTGTCTTCTTTTTTGACACAGTAGGTCAAAAGAATATATGCGTTTACATCCCACGGGATATAATTAAGTAACATGGTAAACGGTTCAGGCTGCTAGCCGCTACCAGTATAGAGTTCGGAAGTCGATATGGGACAAGAAAAGGTTTTAAATTTCCCAAAAATTTAATCAAAATCAACTAAAATGGGCAACAATTGATAAAACGTGTGACTTTGTCCATCTTTTTAATGATTACCCTGTGGAAATTTATATACCTGTAGGGGATTTCTATTGAATATTAAATAGTTATTAGGGCCACGGTGTTGATTTTGCTAGATATCGGATTTGTTAAGTTCAAAGGGCAAAATACCTGAATTATAATCAGCTAAATTACTTTTTATGGATTTTTAAACTACATCTTAATATTGCAACGTATATTTTCTAGGCTATACATTAAAAATAGACAAATTTAGCTATTGAATAAAAAAATAAATAATCAAAAACTAATAATTGTTCTTTGGCAATTTAGACCACATTTGATGGACCACAATTACTACATACATGTTTATAATCAGTTTTATACCTTGAAGTTGTTAGTGATATTCCAATGAGCTTCTTTTCCTCTATATCTGGCTCTCTTCTTAAAAGTGGAAATGTTAATTCATTCACGAGAATTTAATAAGGCTTTTGTAAGTTTAGTATTATGCGTTACACACAGGATATAAGATTCTAAGCGTAGGATGCTCCTTGTTTATTTTGGACCTGAGTTTGATCAATATTAAAAGCTAAAATTTAAGCATTAAAATGTAAATAATGCAATAGGCCTACCACACGACGGAACTTTTCGCCTCACAATGTCGGAAAAAAATTACATTTGGACCATTTACACCATAATGAATATGGCGGAACATTGGACCGTGGACTGTTTTCAACCCATTTAGGGTTATTGCTTTACAAAATGATCATTCTGATCTGTTGATTAAAAACCTAAAAAATCAAATATTTTTTTTAATTTTTCTTTTTTTATAATTTCAAATTTATGTTTAAAGAAACAAAATTGGAGAGTATTTTCGCATTGTAATTATGCATTAAGGCCAAAATGCGGTGCTTAGTAATTTTACATTCGTTGTAATGATTGAGTAACAATAAAAAAATTATTTGTCCCACCCTGAAAGCCCATTATAATGGCCAACTCAGACTTGCTCGTGTGGGGACGGATCATGGGTACGGGTAGGGGGGTAGGGTCCGAGGACCATGGGTACGTGTATGGGTACGGGTACGGTGGACTGTGGGTACGGACGGGTCCGGGTCCAGACAAAGGTACGGTATGGGTCGGGTCCAAATTGTGAACAAAGTCATGGGTTGGGTACGGGTACCGGGTCCAAGCATGGGTACGGGTATGGTACGGGTCCCGCTTACGACAAACCCATGGGTACGGGTACAGTGCCATGGGTACGGGGTACGAGTCGGGTACGGGTACAGACCTTTGAGTATTATAATTGGCACATATAAGTGCAAGAGTTCAAAAACTTAAAGACACTATAGTGATCCACCTGAAAGAGTTCAATATGTTTGAAATTGCAGGAATAGCTATAAAGAATTGACAGGGTAAGTTCTGTGAAAGCCTTATAAGTTATTTTTTAGCAACTGAAAAAAAAGTGGCAGAGAAGGAAGAAAATCAGACTTTTCAAAGATATGTACTATCCAATATTAGTGTTTGCAGTAAATGTAAGTGTCCCCTATGGGTAAAAGATTCATTCCAATATTGGGAGAAAGTTAATGGCTCGAAAGTGCAAAATATTGGGAAAGCACTAAGGCAGTATCTGTGGTTTTGATAGTACTGCTAGTGATACTATAATATTCCATGGTGTATCGGTATAATTATGTGACCAAACTGTAGATAGACTGACAATAGTTTGGGTTGTATAAATTTAAGGCAAGAGCAAGAGTAAATATTTGATTTTTTGTATTGGCTACGAAAGAAAGTAGTATCAAAGGTTGGAAAAGTGAAAACTTAAGGTAAATTAGAGTTTATATTATTTGAAGATAAACATTTATATTGCTTCAAAGCACAAAATTTGAAATTTAATTTTTTTTTTTGTCCAAAGACTACTAATTTCAGCTATAGTTCTTCCAGATGGGGGAGCTTAACATTCAGTGCAAAAAAATATTTTTTAGGACACCCGATGTGTAAATTCCCTTGTTGCACCTTTACATTCAGCAAAGAAAATCAAATTAAACTCCATTATTTAATATCCATTACAACAAAGAAATACCGGGCAGTTAGTTGTGTTTTTTAATTTTAATAGGGTACAGGTAAGAGTATTGGCAACAACAACATGGAAAACGGTATGGTTACAAGAACCATGGGTATGAGAGGATACGGGTTTGAAGACCATGGGTATCGGTCGGGTCCAAAAACGTGGGTATGAGTAGGGTCACGGACATGGGTATGGGTAGGGTATGGGTCCGGAGACAGGGTCCTGGTACGGATCCGGGTCCAAGACCATGGGTATGGTTACGGGTACGGGTACGGTCCGAGAACCATGGGGTACGGGTACGGGTCGGGGTCCAGCATGTGCTAAAGTTATGGGTACGGGTAAGGGTACAAGACTATGGGTACAAGACTATGGGTATGGTTACGGGTACGGGTACGCAAATTTTGTACCGGGTATGTGTACGGGTACGGAGTATGGGTACGGGTACTAAAAGTCTGGGCCAAAACTCATGGTCAACCTTTAAGTACAGCTGCGTCCCAATAAAAAAATGTTACACTCTGGACAAAAAATTTTGTGTAGATTAGAAATAAAAGTATGCTGGATCTTTGTTGGTCTGCTCTTAAAGCCCAAATAAATAAGCTTTCATGTGGCCGTTTTATTTCGATTCAATCGATATGTAGAAGAACAAACGGATATCCTTCGTCCAAAAAGGAGAGTGAAAAAAATCAGGATTGGGCCGATTTGCATTGATTTCCTTTGTAGATTGCGGGGAAACATTGTCTTGTAACGTACTCAAAATTGGAAGTATTGATGACTATTAAGACATTTGACCCATCCATGTGAGTTTCATTATTGTCCAGAAAGTGTGAAACTTGTCTCATTGATATCAATACTTTGGTGTGTGCTTCAAATGTTAATAAGTGAGTTCAATTTCATCAGTTCATTTAGAGGATTTAGCCTTATCAAATCGCTCAACTTACACAAAATGCAAATCCAAAACCAACCAATCAAGAGCCTTCAATAGTGATTCCCAAGGAAACCTCATGATATGTAGTGTAGGACATAATAAACATCAAACATGCAAACAAACAAAAAAGAATTAAACCTCTGATCGTTAGGGTCTACATTGAAGAGTGAGCGGCGAAATTGGAAAAGACCTGTTGCAGCCAAATGACCCAATAACGAACCAGAAGAATGGCAAAAACATCAAGCCCGCAATTCGGATGTCTCTCACCCAAAGACCCCATTGTGTTCACGTCCTCTGTCACTATGCCCGAGTTAGGAGCGCAGCCTTACAACTCAGATCATTTTCATATGTGAGTGTTCGTCACCGAGAGCTACCGGGAGGCTATAACACTCGCGCACAAGACACTGTACTGAGTCAACTATTAATTGGGCTACAACTGCAGAGAGCAAGCTTAATCAATTGACATCACCTGACCCGTGAAATGATCATTTGGTCCACAAAGTGACTTTTGTGACGCCCATTTGAATTCTGAGGTACACGGCATCCATTTTGGAAATTCAAAAACTTTTGCATTTAGGCTGGAATGACAATAAGTTATCTAGAGAGATAAAAAACTATACACTTAAGTTCAAACGAAGGGTGGTGTATTATGCCATAAGTATAATTTGGCCAAATTTGGCATCATGTCCATGCAGCCTTTTGGATTTTCTTGTATTTGAGACGCCATTTTGAATTTTGAAAACAAACAGAAAATGTATTCCTTTGTACCCAACACATCCAAATTGACACAAATCACTAAAACTGCTAGTACACAGTGTAATATTCTATTTAGTTAGAAAAGTGTAATTTTGGGCGCATTTGAATTTTTCTTGGCATACGGCAGCCATTTTGGATTTTGAAATGATCGGCGTAATCGGGGGGATTTGTCATGGTGAAAACAATAAATTGCCGCCCCAAAATTAGCAATAATTGGCCAATGAAACTGAAACTTAATTTCGACCCCAAAATGGGAGCACTCCCGGAAAAAGCACTTTGGTCACATTTTTTCAAAGACAAAAAAAAAAAAAAACGCCGGTGGGATCGTGTGTCCCTGAAAAATTTTAGTCTAGAAACCACTTCAAACATCAGTGAACCCCCTTTCCCATCCGTTTATGTCTGAGAGGCTGACTATTACGGCTCACAATGTCTTCAACATTTTCCCATTCTAGGGTGCTTCTTACCTTTGTAGAACTTCACAAGATCATATTCATTCTCACAGAACAATCAAGTGACTCCCAACTTGTATTGCATCAACATCATTTTTTTTTTTGGTTTACATTGCCATTCTGATTGGCAATGCACTGCCAATCAACATCCGGACATCACAAGCAGGCCCTTTAAAATGATGTGAAAAATCTGCTAGTAATACTTGATCAAGAAATGGCTGAGTTTTACAGTTTAGCCCCAATCCAAGGCTTTCTTTTTCTTCCCCTTAATCTTTACAGGATTTTTCGTTTCCTGACTTCACTCACGCCTTTGCTTTCGTTTATTGAGCCCCAGTTAATTTAAGCTCCTTCTGTTTGTTGGCAGGCTTGATGGGCTATCCTGGTTTTGTCAGCTTGGGTGTCAGTGTTGTTTCAATCCAAGAATGGCTTTGTAAGTACATTTTATATGTGCCTATTTTATCAACGTTTCTGGTTGTATATTTGTTAGTGTTACTTTTCTATTGTTTTTATTTCTTTGCATTGTTTTGTACTTTCAATCTGATATTACCAAGTTTTATATAAAAACAAACAGAACACTTAGCAACCCTTATACCTGTGCTATCACGATATCTTGACATTAATTTTACAGTATGTATTGACATCGGAGTTATGAATAGTTCGTATATCAGGGGAGTATTTTGAAGAAAAGGGACAACAATATCATAACTCTGGAAGCTGGACTTGGTGCAAAGGGGGTGAAGCCGGACGCACATACAAGCTGAGAGAAAACTGAGACATGAGGGGACACAGAGGACATTTCCAGAAGAAGCGCCTCCAATTTTTTCGAACACGAGATTGTACCTATTTTAAATGCTTAGACATCGGACCAATGTATTAGAATCACATCTGAATGAATAAGCCGAATATACCCTCTTTATACCAATAAAGAAACATCAAAGCATGGTTTTCTTAGGGCCGATTACGATCGCCTTCGCCTTCGAACGGTCTCGTTATAGGTGGTCTACAATTACCGGATCAAGTCAATTTGATGAAGCTTGGGAGATATTCGCATTATCAAAAAATCTCCTCCTGTCACCCCTTTAAAAACATTTTGAGCCAATTCTGGCAGCACTAGTTTTCACACTTGTGTTTGCATGCATTTTTCATACCCGATTGACCAATGGCAAATAGACTTAATTGCAACACAAAGGCAACCCTTCTTATACCATTTTCAGAAAAATCGACGGATCAATTTACCAAAATGGCTTAAAATGATACCCCCCCCCGATATCGCATATCTGCTCAAGCAAAGTTGGCGTTGCATTACCACCTGCGCCATAAGATTTACAGGATTATCATATAAAGGTGCAAAGAACAACAAAATCCAAACGGCTCCATCCCCGGGGAGGGGCACTGACCTGAAAAGTGGTACGGGGTTATGTGCGTCCTTAATTTAAGCCTGAGGCTTAAGACCCCCTTTTCAGTCGTCTCCGGCATTTCACAAGGGTCCCATTTGAGCATGTTTCAGTTCGCAAGACCCCCCCCCCCTTTTCGCAAGTCCTGATCAGGTTCCAAGGTTCAAGGTGACGGCCCTGCGGCCGCAAACCCCAACCACATGGAAAGTTAAGTGCCCCCGGGGGGGCTCCCATCTGTTCACCACTTGCCTGCCTCTTGCCTGGACGTAGGCTACGTGTGGAGTTGGGCTATTTCAGAAAAAAAACCCCCCCCCCCAAAGAGGTAAAATTTTTGGTTCACCCATATCTGGAATTCCTTGCTATCCTTCAATGAATTATCTGGCCGGAATTCCAGACACATACCTTCCGTAAATACCAGGATTCCCTGGCAGACACTACCTTGCCATAAATTCCAGGAATCCTATACTACCAATGTAAATATTGGTCAAGACAAAGATTTTGCAATCTTACCCACCAATCAGAAAAAACTGCCTAGCTACCTTTAGTAGGGACTAGTCTCATTTAGTGCAAGCAGGGAATGTCACTATCCCTATGGTGCAAGTAGGGTATGTCTCTCACTGACCATGGGCCATGCATGGAAATATCAGACTCTTGAACTCAACATGCAGTATCATACAGCTGAGAAGTGTAAACAATGTATGGCCTGTATACACCAATAAAACGGAGTACCACTGCATTAGGGTTGGTCAATTCAGATTAATCTTCGGCTGGCATAAAAAAATCATGGAATTCCTCGAGGATAGTTTTAGTGGTATAGGGTGTTGAAAATAATTGATTTTTTTTCCCCTGAAAATCGTAAAACACTGAATGTCCGGCACCTGAAATGGCTGGAATTCCCACCCCGTATCGACATTAAAATTCTGGATTCCAGCTTTCAAAGTTGCCAAAAAGTGCTGGAATCGGCGCCTCTCTCTGGAGGGTGCATTTTTTTTTCTGGAATATCCCACTCCCCACATTTAAATCCCACTGTAAATACCCGTAATATCCCCACACGTGAAATCCCCTCAATATGAACACATTAACGCGTCATTCACGTCTTTAATTTAGACGGCCGGCCAAGGCTCATCAAAATATTACTTTGACGGCGTTGTTTGTACAAAGGTCCAACCTATTGGATTCATAGCCACCATGGGGTTTACTCAACGTATGGGTGTTTGCCTTTCTACCTTTTTATTTAGGTCAAAAAATGACAAAAAAAAAAAAAAAAAAAAAAAAAAGGTCAAAAGTTGTCCAAAAATAGTAAATCATCAAAATGCCTTCCTTTCTTCAAATAATCTATTTAAGAAATGGCCCATTTACCTTTAAAGGAGTCATATTTAAAGGAATATAATGGAAGCCATTCCAATTTATAAATGTTTGGGTCAAAATGGCCAAAAAAGGTCAAAATTGTCCAAAATAGGTAAATCAGTCGAAATGCATTCCTTTTCAATATCTTTCAGAACATGCCCATTTACCTCCAAAGAAGTCATATTTAAGGAATATAATGAAGCCATTCCAATTAAAATTTTTGGGTCAAAATGGCCAAAAAAGGTCAAAATTGTCCAAAAATAGGTACATCAATCGAAAGGCATCCCTTCTTAAAATAATCTATCAAACATGGTCCGTTTACCTTCAAAGGAAGTCATATTTAGTCAATATAATGGAAGTCTTTTCAATCTATCCAATTTTGGGGTCAAATGGCAAAAAAGGTCAAAATTATCCAAAATAGCAATCAGGTCGGAAAACATTTACTTTCTTAAAATAATCGGTCAGAACATGTTCATTTACCTTCAAAGGAGTCAATAAGTGGATAAAATGGAAGCCATTTCAATTTTTAAATTTGGGGTCAAAATGGCCAAAATGTCAAAATGTCCAACAAGTAATCAGTCGAAATGCATCCATTTCTTAAAATAATTGATTAGAGCATGTCCATTCACCTTCAAAGGAGTCCAATTTAAGAAATAAATGGCAAGCCCTTCGATTTATAGATTTTTTATTAAAATGGCCAAAAAATTTCCAAAAATGATACCTCAGTCCCATACCGTCATTTCACAGAATTTCAAGGAAAACATTGCCGTTATATCGCAAGTAAAATGTCAATAGGTTTACTTTAGTGCTTGTCATCTAGTTTCATATTTTTGGATCAAAATGCCCAAAATAAGGTCAAAATTGTCCAAAAAATAGGGTTTACATCACTTCTATCCAGGTGTCATTAAATATGTTCTAGGAAAGCTATTGGCTTAATTACAATTTTTTGGGGTTGAAAATGGCCAAATCCATTTCTAAGGCCCTCTTTTCAAAGTAGGTCCATATAGTGTTTGCCTGTTCATCATGTGAAAAGAGTGCTAGCCAATTTAATTTTACAGATTTCGATGTCAAAGTGGAATAATAGGACAAAGTGTCATCCAAAACTGATCAAATCAGCTAATATGGGTGAAATAACGAAACGTATCACTTTGTCCTTCTCTGACATTGTCCTTCTTTTTGCACATAGTTCAAGAATACTGCGTTTACCATCCCACGGGATATATTAATAAACATGGTAAACTGGTACAGGCTGCTAGCGGCTACCAGTCATAGATTTCGGAGTCGATATGGTGACAAGAAAGGTATAAATTTCCCAAAATTAACAAAATCAACTAAAATGGGAAACCAATTGAAAAGTGTGACGTTTGTCCACATTTTTAATATTACCCTGTGATTTATATACCTGTAGATTTCATATTGAATATTAACTAGTTGTTAGGGCCATGGTGTTGATTTTTCTAGATCGCAGATGCTAAGTTTAAATGGGCAAAATACCTGACATTATAATCAGCATAAATTCTTTTTATTATTTTTTAAACTACTCTTATATTGCAACGTATATTTCTTAGTGCTATACATTAAAATATCCAAATTTAGATATTGAATAAAACATATAAATAATCAAACTAATAATGTTCTTTGGAATTTTTAGACCACATTCTGATGACCACACTTACTACATACATGTTATAATCAGTTTTATACTTGCATTTTTGATATTCCATTGCTTTCTCCTCTATATCATGGCCTCTAAATGGAAGTGTTAATTCATCCCCGATATTTAATAAGGCTTTTGTAGTTTTAGTATTATGCGTTAGACACAGTGATCTTCAAGATTCTAAGCGTAGGATGCTCTTGTTTTAATTTTGGCCTAGTTTGATCAATATTAACAGCTAAACTTATGCAGTAAACATTTAAATAATGCACATGCAACGCAAGTGGGTCCCAACTTAAAAAAAACAAAAAATTACATTTTGGACCATTTACACCATAACTGAATATGGCGTAAAATTGGACAGTGACTGTTTTCAACCCACTTCGGGTTATTGCTTTAGCAAAATGATAATTCTGACTCTTGATAAAACCTAGTAACAAAATTAAAATAAACACTACAACGCTATTATCCATTTTATTGTTGCAGTTTAATATGTATGTTAAAGAAAACACATTGGAGATATTTTCTCATTGTAAATTATGCCTTAGCCAAATTGCGTTCTTTAGTAATTTTATCATTCTGTGTAATGATGATTGACCATAAAAATTATTTGTCCACACCAATGAAAGCCCTTATAATGGTCCCATCATACTTGTAGATGTGGGTAACGGAATCATGGTACGGGTATGGGTACGGTCCGAGACGATGGGTACGGGTGCGGGTACGGGTCCGAGACTGTGGGTACGGGTACGGTTCGGGTCCCAGACCACGGGTTAGCGGTATGGGTACGGGTTCAACTTGTGACAAAGTCATGGGTATGGGTACGGGTACGGGTCAAGCCCATGGTTACGGGTATTGGTACGGGCTCCCGCTTACGACAAACCCATGGGTACGGGTTAAGTGTCATGGGTATGGTACTATTCTTTGGGTACGGGTACAGACCATTGAGTATGATATCTGGTAAATATAAGTGCAAGAGTTCCAAAACTTAAAGACACCTGCAGTGATCACCTGAATAGTCAATATGATTTGAAATTTGCAGGAATAGCTATAAGAATGAAGGGTAAGTCTGTGGAATCCTTATAAGTATTTTTAGCAACTGAAAAAAGTGGCAGAAAAGGAAGAAATCAGTACTTTTCAAAGATAGTCACTATCCATTAGTTGTTGCAGTAACATTAAGTGTCCCCTATGGGTAAAGTTCATTTCAATATTGGGGACAGTTAATGGCTCGAACAGTGCAAATTAATTGGGAAAGCACTAAGGCATCCTCTGTGGTGCATAGTACTGCATAGTGCATACTATAATATCCATGGTGTATCTGTATAATTATGTGACAAAACTGTATATAAGACTGAAATAGTTTGGGTTGTATAAATTAAAGGTGCAGCAAGAGATAAATATTTTGATTTTTGTGTATTTGAGAGTGTTTAAATTAGAAACAACATACACAAATTTACTATAAACAAAAAATAAACTAATTAAAAAAAAAACATTTCTATTTGCTTTCAAAAGCACAAAATTTGAAATTTCATTTTTTTTTTGTACCAAAGAACTAATTCTCAGCTTAGTCCTTCCAGATGGGGAGCTTACCTGTTCATTGCAAAAAATATTTTTTAGAACACCCGATGGGTAAAATCCCTTGTTGCACCTTTAACATTTCATCAAAGTAAAACAAAATTAAACTCCATTAATATCCATTAAAACACAGAATACCGGGCCAGTTAGTTTTTGTTTGTTAAATTTAACATAGGGTACAGCTTCTAGTATGGCCACAACAGCCAATGGAAACTGGTATGGTTACAAGACCATGGGTATGGGTACGGGTACGGGTCCGAGACCATGGGTATGGGTACGGGTACGGGTCCGAGACTGTGGGTACGGGTACGGGTCCGAGACCATGGGTATGGGTACGGGTACGGGTCCGAGACTGTGGGTACGGGTACGGGTCCGGGTCCAAGACCATGGGTACGGGTACGGGTACGGGTCCGAGACTGTGGGTACGGGTACGGGTCCGGGTCCAGCATGTGAGAAAGTTATGGGTACGGGTACGGGTACGGGTCCGAGACCATGGGTATGGGTACGGGTACGGGTACGGGTCCGAGACTGTGGGTACGGGTACGGGTACGGGTACGGGTATGGGTACGGGTACTACAAGTCTGGCCAAATCATTGTCAACTTTAATGTACAGGCTGTCCCAAAAAAATGTTAACACTCTGGACAAAGACATTTTGTTAGAAACTAAAGTATGCATGATCTTTGTTGGTATTCTCTTAAGCCAAATAAATAAGCTTTCATTTGCCGTTTATTTCATTCAAATCCGATATGTGAACAAAGATATCCTTCGTCCAAAAGGAGAGTGCAAAATCGGATTGGTCCGATTTGCATTGATTTCATGTTGTAGATTGCGGGAAACATGATCTTGTAACGTACTCAAAATTGGAAGTTATTGATTGACTATTGAAGACATTGACAATCCCTTTTGAGTTTCATTATTGTCAATAAAGTGTGAACATTGTCTTCATGATCATCAATACTTTGGTGTGTGCTTTTCAAATGTTAATGGAGGCAAAGTTATTAATTGAGTAGAATTGAAAAATGCGGCCATGAACTAATGTTATATAATCAATGCCTACCAAAATAATGTTTACCACATACAATGTGCCGATTCGATTGGTGGTCATCACACAAAACAGAGGATAATTTTTGTTTTCCAAAATGTGACAATAAAAAACAATACTACATATTAATAGTGGGTTGTGCTTATTTTCTTGGCATCATCGGCTTCAAAGCAATTCATCATATTCATTGATTCACATTGCTCTAATGCGAAAAACAACATTCGGAATAGCGAACCCTCTTTTCGACATTCGGAATTAACGAACACGGTATTTGTTTCGGAATACCGAACCTTTTTCAATCTTCCGGAATAAAACGAACCTTTTTTGAATTCGAAGGGCGAACCCTTTTTAGTATGAAATAGCGAACCCTTCTTAAGATTCGGAATAGCGACCCCTTTTTAAGAGTCGGAATAGCGACCCCTTTTTAAGATTCGGATATCGAACCTTCGGACCAACGAACCTCGGATAACGAACCTTCGAATATCGAGATTACCCCGATCCGATCTGGGTCATTCTAAATACAACAAGTATAGTGATGCCGCTAGGATCTAATCAGATGGGTCTAATAGTTATAACTTATGGCTCTCAAGCACACAACAAAAATTACCAATCAACTTTTTAACGGAAAGCAAACAAAACAAACACTTTAAAATGACTAGCAGTAAGGGGGGCCCCTAAAAAAAATACGTTCGTTTGGGAAAGAATTTCGTATTCTGCCACAGGCTAGCTACGTATTCGGCAACATTAACGGAATAAACCGCAACTGTAAGTTGCCGAATTCTAAGTGTGCAGATACTAAATTTCAAATCCCTTTTTGTTTGGCCTGAAATCCGTGAGGTTTGTCCGGTTGATTTTTTTTGTTTAAATCCAAGAAACAGAGAATGCATGGAATAATGTTATATTATAGCCGATATTATTTGTCAAATATACTTGTTGTCCTTTCCTGTAAACCTCCACTCTTTTACCATGTTACGAAATTCAACGTATGTTTGCTCTTTTGTATCATCAATAAGAGAAGCATTGGTCGAGGCAATGGGTCCAAGCAAATAGGTGAATGTCCTAACCAACTGCCCTTCTGGGGCCCCATGGGTTTAACTTGGCAAGGTGGGCTTAATTGGGGCTAGGGTTCAAAAGTGGGCAACCCAGGGTGGATCCATGTGGGCTATAAGTGGTTATATTTGGCTCGGTTACAAGTGGCAACCCCAAATGGGTCATTTTGGTTTATTCAAGGTCTGTGTGGGATCTAGCAGGGGGTTTCAAGGTTTTTTAATGGGGCCCCATGTGGGTTGATGGTGGTCATGGGCTATACAGGGGGGGCTTCCACAGGGCTCACCCATGTGGGGGCGTTGTCTCGATGACCTGTATTTTTTTTCTGCTGTAAAATGCAATTTTGATCATAATGTGTTTTTTAATTTTTTTAAATAAATTAATTCTCAGACAAGCCCTATAGTAACTGGAATCGTATTACTTTTCATCCTTACATGTCCCTTTTTTGATGACACCTTTTAGGGAAAGATGTGTCCCGACTGTCACATTTGGAAACACCATAAGAACTACAGATCATATTAAAATCCAACCTTTCATAAAATTAAACGTAAGCAATTCTTGTTTCACCATTGCACTTTAGCATTTATTCCCATCTTTTTGGGGAGATGTTTGCTGATGAAACAACAAAACATACATTTGTGTGTTTTTCCCACATCCACCCATTGGTGGGCACTCATTTTCCACATGCAAAGAGGGTGCAATAAATCAATTGAATTGGCCCATCTTGGGCCCATGAAAGCCCCTATGGGCCCAACATTGAACCTGTATGGGTACAACGCGGGTGAGCCCATAACACCCCCAGAAAGTGATAACCTTTGAGGGAACACACATTGTACCCATTAATCCCACCTGCAACCACCTGGGCAAACCCACATGGGCCAATCGAGGCCCAGTGACAAACCCAGGTGAGGCCCCCACAGGGCCAATGAAACAGCGTTTTGCCTGTGGGGCCCTCATGGACGTGCCCACCTTAAAACCGTATTTTACCCCCATGGGCCCCAACGGGGAATTGGCTGGGGTGGTCCCGCTGTACGTCAGAGCCAAAATAACCTTTTTGTAGCGGGACGGAATTTGATAGCACTTTTTCAGGTGCATCTTCTCCCTAGGTGTTTTTAATGGATCCTATTAATGTCTGTGAAACAGTTTAGCTTTACACTTACATATACAACAACAAAAGAATCAAGGCTGTGTGTTTCCATGGCAACGCAAATTTAATGATGTGGGTGGGACGGAACGATAGCTACACATACTTGATTAACACCGAACGTTTCTTTTCAAATGTATTTTTAATCTAAAGTACAAGGATATAATTACATTTTTAACACTGATATATATATATCCAACTATCCTAATATTTACATGCAAGAATGAAAAAAGAGACTCACCACAATTTCACATAGCTGTGTTTAAAAAAAAATTGGTCGATGTGGCGGGACTGAATGTGGTGGGACGAATTTTTGTCCGCATTACGATTTGTTATTGTTATAGTGGTTCAAAAACTTGGACCAATTGTCTTGACCTAACTTTAAAGTGAAATATTACTTACATTAAAGACACTATCGTGATTTGAAATATTTGGAAATTTGCAGGAATAGCTTCAAAGTGAAGGATAAGTCTGTAGAATGTCTCATAAGTTACCCTTCCAAACTGAATAAATTTACAGAAAAGGAAGAAAACGGCAGTGTTTCTAGATACTAAACCCCCATTCAATTACGTGTTTTCGTAAGTGTCCGAACGGACAGTAATGACTAAAAATTTTCCGATTCTGTCCTTATTAGTTGCTTCTGGTCCTATATCATTTGCAGGGTATGTTAGGATACCTGTACTTGTTAACAATACAATGCAAAAGTCTGATTTTTGATTATTTTTTTTCGATTTTCTGATTTAGCAAATCACTGATAGGGTCTTTAAGGTTTCATATAATTGATATGTTTCATTATTTCACCCAAGTACAAGGTATATTACAAACAAAAATCGTTACCAGGTTAACGATATATTTGAATTTTTGAAATTCTTTTAATAGAACAACTTAATTTTTTTCCTAGGCATGATGTTCTAGGCAGGATTCACCTTATCAATGTCCCACATTGCTCAGGTATCAGAGATGAAGTAACCATTAAGCAATACAGCCATTTTTTTGAGACGCGCGAGCCCGCGCCCCCATTTTTCAAAAATTGGAGTATTTTACAACGATTGCATTGGTAACTGGCAGTACTATACCTGTGAATGGTTAAGCTCGTATATGTCTATGTGTCCCAACGAAGGGCCTTTTGGTACAAAACATTGTTATCGGGATCCCCGATAATAATACACGGCTGCTGGAAACGGCCTTCAATGTGAAAGAGCCGGGAATAGCGGCCATGTACGTGTCTAAACGCCACCCATTAGTTGTTTTAATATTTTCAGGCAAGCCACGTTGAGGTTATTTTCTCAGGTGGCCTAATTCAGCATGGACGGACATAAACTAGCATTTCCAGCTCTGCCGTTAGTCCAATTGGGACCCATTTCCTAATTACCAAATCGCGCTTATTTTGTGGATAATAGGCGCATTTTTTTATCATTCCTCAGTCGCAGGTACTAGTTTCCTAGCCATTACCAACGTAACTGTGCAAAAATATCAATTTTGAAAATTGGGGGCGCTCTTCAAAAATGAGCTAATATTCTTTAACCTCTGTCCAACTGGATGGAGGTGGAATCTTTCTAAAGAAATAACTAAGGTTCATACTTGCATTCGCTTCGCCTGGTTCTCCCAGGCCACTTCCAGTACCCGCAGACTTGACCTTGGCCTTAACATTGGTTATGGTACCAATCATCTCAACGCCAACACCACCACCTCTGGAAACACTTCCATTTTCATAAAGACCGGACCCATCCCCTGTACCCCAGTCAATTTCTGAGACACTGAGAAGTTCCTGATGTTCCATGCATATTCTTGATTCACATTGTGGGTCCTACAATCATCATCATACGATTGAGTGCTCAAAGACATGATAAAGTTTTTCCAATCAGGTGATGCTAGATTTTTAAATGATTTAGGGCCAGAGTGAATACAGTTTCTTTTCACTTAAAATCTGAGATAGTTTGGAATTCCATAAAAAAATATCAAACTCCTGATAAGCTGCAAAATTCAGGCCCCCATGTGTGTTTTATTCCGGCCCACCACAATTGCTTCCGTCCCACCACAAATTGAGGAACTCAAACAATAAAACCATCACAAATCAATAGCATGTATTAAAACTGGTGATTTCTTTTGTTTAGAAAATAGTTGCCCTAATATTTGATGGTCCGACTGTTTTAGTGATTGATATTTTTGTTTTGTTGTTCGTGAACTTAAATAAAACCCCTCACAAAATGTGGGGACGAAATGATTTTATTTTTTGTATTTTTTAATTTCTAAAACACAAGGTCACATATTTTTGGTATCAAATTATCTTACTAAGTGTCCTCTAAATTCAAAACAATCATTTTGTTACCGGACTCTGTATTATTTATTTAATTCTCACTTTTTTCAATTCGTCCACCACAATGATAGGCGCCATTTTCATCTTTGTTTATTTCTCGCACGACGCTATTTTTTTAACCGCAAAAAGTTTTGATCCATGAACTTCATTATTACTCTACGCAATACTCAAACCATGACAATATTCACTCATACAACAATTTTGATATTTCACCTTTGATGGATGAACTTTTTTTTGCTCTGACCCCGTAATTTACCAAATTTAATCCTCGTAGATCGATCGATCCACATACATCACTGACGTCCAATTGAAGTCAATTGGCTTCAGTCGGAAGAACCGTATGTAATTAGAATACCAATGGACGTCCCCATACTTTGATGTTTGTCGTTATCTAAGCCTTTAAGGTAGCATGCACGTACTTGACGACTATCAACGCTACGTGAACGAGCACTAAAGTGTGCTTTGCCTGTTCAAGTAGTTGGTTTTTTGTTTGGGCTAGCTCGTTCACCAGGGTTGATCGTTATCTGTATCTTACCTACTGAACGTATCGGTCAATAACACTTAGCATGGGCTATCATAAAGGAAAAGCCTAGTAAAAGGCTCGGTCTTTTGGCATTTGGGCCAGACTCCCCTCATATAAATGTTTGCTGTGAGGGTTCGCTCCCCTCCCACACAGCGAGTCCGTTTTGTTTTTGTGCATCTGCATATGCCTGTCCCCATTAGGACTCCTGGGATATATTAATAACTTCCTCCTGTCCTGACGGTAAACATTTTTTCCACAAATTCTAGCTAGGAGGGGGAAAGGTCACACCGCAGTAACAAGCAAGACTGAGCTGTTATTGCTGGTCAGATCTCTAGCGGTACAAAATTAAAGGTTTGCTGCTGCTAAGTGCTGCTCTGACCATTTCCTCCTGCAGAGATGGACAAGTTCAAAAATGTTTTTTAAAGCATTAGGAGTTATTATAGTAAACTGGATTAAGAAACTGCAAATATTTCCATCATATTCTCAAGTGCATCCTTTCAGTAGTCAACAGGCTAACACACTCACACCTATTATCTGTCGTCAATGTCGGACAGCTTTCAACCACATCGCGTTTCGGCTTAATCGCCTCAGTGGCTTGGAGTGTCGATATGGTAATAGCTAGTATGAGTGACCTCCTTGACCGCCCTTTGAAACCATGAACTTGTCGTAATGATCTCCAGACAAACAACTCACCTTATTAGCCTGTCTGTATACACGGTACATGTGAAATTCCATGGCGTGACTGCTCCATTCGGCCGCTTTCCAAGATAAACCAAGAACTCGGCTCCGTGTGATTTTCTCTCCACTAAGCTAAGTTTTTGGCTAATTTCTTGTTACCTTTTTGTGTAATCGGCAATTAATATAATACAATTAATAAAACAAAAAAACAACCTAAAATTAAAAATTTTATGTTTTTTATTTAAAATAAAAGACGCTGTTTACGCTCTTGATTGGTGTGTCATTTACTTCCGAACAATGCCGGACAGCTGAGATATGGGCGATTTGTTTACTGAGTTTCCCACCAAAATATGATCATGCACGGAGATGTACGCCGCATATGGAGTTGTAATTCTGGTGCCTACGAAACCGGGAATAGCCATAAAATGCACTTTTTTTGGGACGGGAAAGGACCCGTGTCCCCAACAACTTGAAATGTTAAAATCAAAACCAGAGAAAATGTAAACAAACGGCTGTTCGTTTACCAACAACTTTCATATTGACCCGCAAACTTCATGATTTTGTTAGAAAGAATTTAGGCCAAACTAAAATTTATGAATGATTCGCCTGTAAATAAAAAAGAGCGGGCTTTTACAGGTGCTTAATTTTGGTTAAAATCTGCCGCTAAATAGAGTAAAATCAAGTAAAATCCCCATTTGATCGCAGCTGACTGAACAAACTGCGATAAATTTTAATGAAATCGCCATATTCTGCTAAAGCCTGGGTGACAGGATCGCCGATACGGGTAAAGGCTTGCTACAAACCCCGACAATACATGCATCTCATGGCAGGTGTTATCAGATTTTTATCATCTGCTTCACCAAATTTGTTTTGTTTGATAATACGAGATAAACAGACGATGTACCACCTTTGCATTCATTTTTTTAATTTTCTGATGAGCATTACTATGTGTCACCCAGTAGCAAAGGGAATGGTCCAAAAAACATTCTTAATTATTTGTTACATTAGAAGTAGGCCTAAACCAAAATAAATAAAACAGTAACTAAGTTTCAAAGTTATTTTTAAAAATCCTTTAAAAAATTTACAAAACCTAGATTGACATTGAAAACATGATAACATTGGTATAATGGTCAAATAGTCATTTTGTGATTATTTGTGATTGTGAAATGGAAAAAAAACACCACCAGACCGCATGACGATCGAACACGCATTCGACCGGCTGCCCGTCGGTGTGAATTTTTATTCAACAGAACCTTTAGGCCTTTACGATAAATTGTTTAAAAAAAAATCTTAAGGCCCAAGGGAATTTGATGCTGAGTTGCCTGTGGAGCGCGCATCAGATTTGCTCGGTCAAGTATTTCCCTTATTTTGTGAAAACATTGTTTTTTTCTCTTGAAACTTATAACAAACCCTTTTTCAGGTGCTCAAAATATTCAAGCATTCCTCCCCCTGTTCTTTAAAGCGTTAACTTAGGAGGGGTTGTTCAGCATACCATAATAATGAATTTCCTCCAGATTTTTGTCCCGCTTATCATATTTACTGGATGCAAAAATGCTTGAACTGATTTTGTAATTTGAAGAACTAACCTGCAAATAACCTGTTTTGTTCATAGCCCTTGGAAACTTTGTTTTTATGTAATAAATAAAGAGTTACTAGTGTATTCAGATGCCTTTAGATTAATATAAATGACAGTAAATAATGACTATAATGAAATTGGACCTCGTCACCTTTTTAAAAAAGCTCCAACAGGAAACGAAGAATCAACTTCCCACTGGCCTAACAGATATTGCAACATAACGATAAAAATGGACGATGGTGATAAAGTGGTCATGACTATGAGCTGAAAAGTAACGAAATTTTCAGCCTGGGATCATCGCTCACGCTCAGCATTTTTAACACATGGGCCATGGCTTGATCTGCAAGTCGTGCTGTGATATTCCGACTAATGTCGAGAGGTGATACGAAAAATCTAGGCAAGTTACGCATTTCAACCTACAGATCGTGCAAATGGGTGCTCATAAATTTTCATCATATTATCATGCGAAGAGAAGATATCCGTAGCTTCCCACAATTCATTGCGTCCATTGAAGTTTTTGTACAGGTTGTCATGTGAATCGTTAGTGATGACCCACTCTTAAAATGCAATTTTGTGATCAGTACTGTCAAATTAACCATGTTTCAGGTCACTAACGTTCACGATCATTACCTGTCAAAAACCAACCTCCATTGGAAGCAATGCAGTATGGGGAGCTACTGAAATCTTCTCTTATCATGCTGTGTTCGCGTTGATCTTAATTACGTTAAAATCATATGCCATCTTTCATTGCTAAAAAAAAATAATTGCTGTGTGTGTGTGCGGGATCTCTGTTATTACGTTTCGGGCAGCGATTTCGAGGAGACCGATCGATCGATCCACTTCAAACCACTTGAGTTTTTTCCGGACAATCGGCGCCCATAAACACTCGAAACGCGCTGTGACAATAGGTTACCAGTGAGTTTCCACTCCAAGTTTACTATAATAACTCCATGGTTATTAGCTGTTACATTAGATGTGATATGCCCGACAGCTCGTCATTTCACCCCTGCCCTGGGTAAGATATCAAAATGTTAGCAATGGTCAGACTACCTAGCCTACGAAGGTCCCTAATCTTTTACTCTCAACGAAAAAAACTCATAATTGAAATTTCAAATGTAAAAATAATGATAGAACTAAATTTCCATCATCATCGGAGCACTCTAAATCTCAAAAAAGAATCCCAGGATGGGCTTGAAACTACTTTCAAGGCTGATTCCGAGTTTTCCAGGCAGACACCTATTCTACGCAAAAACCATGTTCTTTTGCATGTATAGTACTGCTTGTCTATATAGTTTTACAGTGTGAAATAGCTAAGCTCAAATCGATGTCCACATTATGAAATCATAAATTTGTGTCCAATAATCAAATTCTGGATATAAGATTTTTGTTCCACACTTTATCCATGGTACTTTTGTGCTATATATACATAAATGTTTACTACAGCAAAGTGAAAATCTGATTCATCTTAATTTTTGGAATTTGGTGACTATCTTTACCGTGTTAGTTTGACATTTTTGGATTCGTAGAACGAATCCCAACAAACGCCTCGCCGTCGGGGGTAGACAAATTTCCGCTCGTTTGCGTAGACACATCGCTAGTTTAAGTATTTCCCGCCTTGTGAAGGCTCGATTTTGGCTCATCGAGCCAACAATTCACTGGAAACCCAATAGTGATTCTTAACCCGAACCCGGACCGGGTCGTTTGCGACCAACGGCCCAAATGCACACGAGGTGCAACTATTTTTATTTTTAAACGCCAGATGCCAACGAGAAACAAAATTTTTGCTTTCATTTGCATCTCGGCCGTTTTTCCCGGCACAGAAATAAGTAGCGTAAAGTCTAAAGGCCCAGATGCCACAAAGAACATCGCGTCATTTTGCCGGAAGAGTTCCAGATGCAACGAGAACATCGCGTCATTTTCCCGGAAGAGTCCCAGATGCAACGAGGAAATTAACATCGCGTCACTTTCTCGGAAGACGTCCCAGATGCACGAGGAACATCGTGTATTTTGCGGTATAAGACGGTCACAGATGCAATGAGACGCATTGACAACCGCCAGGTTCGATCTTCTGCCGGGAAACCGGACGAGATGCAATGAGAGCATCGCCGTCATTTCCGGGAAAACGTCTGGAGATGCAAGGAGAAACACTTGCACCCTTCTGCGGGGAAATGGCCGAGATGCCAATGAGAACAAAAGCGTCCCAGACCGGAAAACGTCCCAAAATCAATTAGAAGCATTTTAGATGTAACTAGAGCAAATTGCATTTCTAAACAAAATCTTTTTGGTTAACGCGAGAGGAGGGGTAAAATGTTTTACGCGTAAGCAAGTTTAAAGCTTCCCCGCCAATTTCGCAGTGGTTTCACGCAGACCATAGGTTAAAACGTGAGGAAATCTTTCCGTAAGGAAGATCACGCAAGGCCTTTAGGAAAAAAGCGCTGCCGTGGCCAGGTTACGTTAAATGCTAAGCTTGGTTGTAAATTTGAGGGTAAAACAGTCAAAAGTAAGCAGAGGAGTGCTTTGCCATGCTTTTTAACAAGCGCTGCCGTGGCCCGGCTACGTGAAATGCTAAGCTTTGGTGTAAATTGCATTTTTAGACTATTTTTACACTCAAATTTACACCAAAGCTAGCAGTTATAGTGTATTTTCCCCAAGACCGA
>JAMKCH010041270.1:0-59205 GCA_023653785.1 Ophioderma brevispina
GTGGACATGCACGACCGTACGCTCTGTCGGACTTAACTGTGACCAGTGTTAACAAAAACAAGTAATAGACGGCCGGCCAAAGGACCAAAATATGACTTTTGACGGCGTTGTTTGTTACAAAGGTCCAACCTAGTGGATTCATACCACCATGGGATGTACATCAACGCATGGGGTTGTTGGCCTTTCTACATTTTTTTATTTTAGGGTAAAAAATGGCCAAAAAAAGGTCAAAATTGTCAAAAAATAGGTAAATCAGTCAAAATGCATTCCTTTCTTCAAATAATCTATCAGAACATGTCAATTTACCTTCAAAGGAGTCATATTTAACTGAATATAATGGAAGCCATTCCACTTTAAAAATGTTGGGTCAAAATGGCCAAAAAAAGGTCAAAATTGTCCAAAAATAGGTAAATCAGTCAAAATGCATTCCTTTCTTCAAATAATCTATCAGAACATGTCAATTTACCTTCAAAGGAGTCATATTTAACTGAATATAATGGAAGCCATTCCACTTTAAAAATGTTTGGGTCAAAATGGCCAAAAAAGATCAAAATTGTCCAAAAATAGGTAAATCAGTCAAAATGCATTCCTTTCTTCAAATAATCTATCAGAACATGTCAATTTACCTTCAAAGGAGTCATATTTAACTGAATATAATGGAAGCCATTCCACTTTATTAATTTTTGGGTCAAAATGACCAAAAAAGGTCAAAATTGTCCAAAAATAAGTAAATCAGTCGAAATGCATTCCTTTCTTCAAATGATCTAGCAGAACATGCCCATTCACCTTCAAAGGATTCATATTAAGTTAATATAATGGAAGCCATTCCAATTTAAAAATTTTAGGGTGAAAATGGCCAAAAAAAGGTCAAAATTGTCCAAAAATAGGTAAATCAGTCAAAATGCATTCCTTTCTTCAAATAATCTATCAGAACATGTCAATTTACCTTCAAAGGAGTCATATTTAACTGAATATAATGGAAGCCATTCCAATTTAAAAATTTTAGGGTGAAAATGGCCAAAAAAAGGTCAAAATTGTCCAAAAATAGGTAAATCAGTCAAAATGCATTCCTTTCTTCAAATAATCTATCAGAACATGTCAATTTACCTTCAAAGGAGTCATATTTAACTGAATATAATGGAAGCCATTCCAATTTAAAAATTTTAGGGTGAAAATGGCCAAAAAAAGGTCAAAATTGTCCAAAAATAGGTAAATCAGTCAAAATGCATTCCTTTCTTCAAATAATCTATCAGAACATGTCAATTTACCTTCAAAGGAGTCATATTTAACTGAATATAATGGAAGCCATTCCAATTTAAAAATTTTAGGGTGAAAATGGCCAAAAAAGGCCATAATTGTCCAAAAATAGGTAAATCAGTCAAAATGCATTCCTTTCTTCAAATAATCTATCAGAACATGTCAATTTACCTTCAAAGGAGTCATATTTAACTGAATATAATGGAAGCCATTCCAATTTAAAAATTTTAGGGTGAAAATGGCCAAAAAAGGCATTAATTGTCCAAAAAATGTAAATTAGTCGAAATAGATTCCTTAGTAAAATAATCGATAGACACATGTCCATTCACTTCACATGGGATATTAAGTGGAAAATCGAACCTCCGATATAGATTTTGAAGGAAAATGCCCCCCCCAAAAAAAACAAAAAAAAGTTTGTGCAAAAAATGGATATCTCAGTCCTGAAGATACCTTAGGTTTCACAAAAAAAATTCAAGGAAACATTTGACGTTACATCTCAAGGAAAGTCAATACGTACCTGAGTGCTTTTTTTTTGGGGGTGTGGTGGTGCGGGACTAGAAAAAGTGCACCTTTTTCCAGAAAAAGATGACCTTTTGTTAAAGGTGGGACCTAATTCCCCTAAACGTGTTCATTTTTGTACTTTGGAACATTTCACACCAAAAGGTGGACTTTCTTGTCAATATGTCTCTAAATTTTTACCGTTTTATCAAAAAAAAAACTCATCCAAAAGTGGACCTGTTCCCTTTTTTGTGGAATTTGGGGACCCCTAAAATGTCCTTTTTTGGACATTTTGAACATTTTCACCCCTTATAGACGTATACATTAAAATAGCCAAATTAGATATAGTACTGCAGATCGGTGGATGATGATTTGAAAACCCATTTTGGGGGACAAGTACCCAAATTTGGCACGAGGGTACAATTTTGGATAGAGACCCAAAATTATTTTTTCTAAAATGGCCGGCCAATCAAATGTCCACAATGAGGCAAAAAATAAAATAAATTTCTAGTAAACGGTTTTTTTTTTTTTTTGTCGCAACGAATGGTTTGTCCTTATATGTTCTGATAATGCTTATTCGTTCCTGCTTAACAATATGCATATGGAGGCTTTGAGGTTTTAAAGATGGCCGTCCGTCAAATATAAAGGCCGTCATAAACGCTCAAAATACCATTTAAGTAGGATAACAGAGCTAGCATAACAACATCACCATCGGTTTACCTGAAAGTGTGTATATATTTAAACTAATAAAATTTTGGTGAACTGGATACTCTTGTGATAATTTTTCAAGACCAATCACAAAATTAATAATGGTAGCCAATAACTGTAAAAATGCTCCAAATGAGTAATAACATGTTTAATGAATAAAACTCGCATCTGCTGTACCTTTATTTGGATATATATAGTGCATAATGTTTGTTTGACGTGATTCAAAGTGTATTCTAGAGTGTGGGCCTCCTGAAATTTAGATCCTAGCAGGATCGCATCAAAGGACTCACTCTCCCGCAGGAAGGCCTGGAAGGATATAAGCACCTCACCGGCAGAATTTCCACACCATCGAAAAGTCAGTGACGCCAAACTTCAAATCGCTGAGCAAACTCCTCGCGCAAATGGCGTTTCAAGACACTGATAAGATCAACACGCTCTGTTAAAAAAGGAGATCACCAAACTTCTTCGTGCCCCCGGCGTGTGGAGTGGTCAATTTAAACTCCTTCCACTAGATGAGTTACCCTTGCTATCAGCGAACATAACGAGTGAAAGGCCCCGGGGGCCTGATTAACATACCAGCGGATGTTTCTGATGCAATGCGGCCCACTGTGTATTGAATGGCTCCAGTGCGATATCTACACATGTTGCCTTACCCAGTCCTTACCCAAGATCTGGAGGAGGGCTTCTATCATCGCACTCTCCAAACCAAACAAGACGTCGACAACCATCACGAACTACCCCGCCCAATATCAGACTGTATGTTTCTTCAAAACTTTGAGAGGATGATCCTGCCCGGCTGGAGCCCCGTCGTCGAACCCCATATGCCTGACTGACGATCAAGCAGGATTTCGCCGTGGGCCAACGGAAGCACAGCACTGTACCAGATTGTAAAACTCACAAATTATTTTGAGGAAAGCTTTGAAAAAACGTCGTAAGGCAGGCGTCATCTGGTGGACTTACCGGCAGGCCATAAGACCCCGTGTGGCACCAGGGCTGACACTCAGCTTCTCAGGACCATCCAGGATTGTCACCTTGTACAATTAATATGTAACATGTTGCTAACGTAGTTTATCCTCAAGACAGGATGGGCAGAGGTAGTCGTCTGCCGTCGTCTGAGGAACGGAGTACACAAGGATCTGTATCGGCTCCCATGCTGTTCATCAGCTATTTACCTCAAACAACATCTAGGACCTATGACTACGCCGACGATCTTGACCTTCTCCACTCGGACAGCACCTGGATGTACACACCGCAAGTAGAGAGTACCACTTACTGCAGATATGGCACCTACTTGCCGCATATCTCAAGACCAGGCGACTGAGCTGACGCGAAGCCAAGGACCACCGCTACTGCCTTCAACCTCAACCCAAAGGGATCATCGCTTAAAATTCAACATCAATGGAGCAACTCTGCCATGAATCCACACCCAATCTATCTGGGAGTGAAGACTTGACTGGCCAGATTACTACCGGCAGCACATCGACGTCAGATGAGCCAAGGTATTCTCGAAGAATAACCTCCATGTGCCGAATTTGCTGGATCCTCAGGGGTACCAGGCCAACGACCTCTACGCACCACCGCTTGGCTCTGGCTTGTTCATACAGCGCTGCTGAAATATGCCGCCACACCATGGTGCAACAGCTCTCACACAAAGAAGTGGAACAGTTTACTCAACGAGGCCATGAGAACTATTACTGGTTGCCTCCGTTCCACTCCATCTGAGTTTCTACCAGTTGCTTTAGGCACTGCACCTGCAGTGCTTCGGAGAGAACACAAACGCACCAAAACTCGTGAATAGGTCTGCTGGGACAACAAGCAACTGATGCATCACTGTCAAAGAATTCACCAGCTCGGCAGAACGAGACTGTGCGTTATCGTCGACCTTTCTGTCGACACGCGCTAAGGCTAAAAAAATGTTTGAATGGCCGGAACATAGGAAAAAAAAAAGGGTAGGAGGTCGGACTTTTTTTTTTTATGTTTAAACATTACAAGACACAAAATATATGACACCCATACAAAACAAATGGCACATCTTAACGGTCTGTAAAACATCTTTTTATTTGGTCATTTGAATGTCATGCAAAAAAATTTTTTTCCCCCTTTTTTTAGCATCTTATCGCGATTACTAAATGAAAATATTTGTTTTACGTGGTTTTTTAAAACTTTTTTGAAACACAAAAAAATAAAAAAATTTAGGGTCGGCGGTAAAAAATAGGGTCGGTTAAGGGTTATGACAATCAAAACAATTTTTCGGCCTATCTCCGCTCCCCATTCAACATCTACAGACATGGAATACTGCCTGGCTCGATACTTCAAGACCAGACAACTCACTATTACACCCTATGACAGAACTTACCACTGTAGCAATTTCCACGCAAGGAAGGGTCACTTAAACCGGATTCACACAGGAGTTGGTCGCGTCAACAGCAATATGCTGGGGGCTGCGGCCATCCCCAGTCTGCCAATGTGGTTTTCCTCACGGTGCGGATCACACTATTTCAATGCGTACACTACCTTTCGTCCACCGGTTGGATATAGACTTCTCAAAACCTATCCAATCAACAGTGAGCTGGCTCCACCGTATACAACATATTTAGCTGCTCCCCACGCAAGAAGAAGAAAGGTCAAAGGTAAACTGACAAGAGCAAGATAAGACAAAAACCAGATACATTAGAAACACAAAAACAGGGCACCTAGCAAAAGAAAACAAAGTGAGAAGGAAGGGAGGGGGGGTTGTGAGTAAAGGAACTGAGAGAGAAAGATGAAAAAAGAACATGGAGTTAATGAACAAAGATAGTGCAAACTTAATTCCTAGGAAAGGAGTAGGGCAAGGAAAAAAAAAAAAAAAAACGTGAACAAAAAAAAAAAAAAAAAAAGTGGTAAAAGTGGAGGACGGAATGAGTAATGGCAAATCAAGGGCTTGGAGAGCCTTGTGATGAAAAATTAGAAAATAGAGTTAATGAAACAAGGGGATTATGGAAAGTGCCAGGGAAATAAGCAGAAGATGGACAGGGTGATGCTGAAATAGAACAATGGGATGAGAGTAGCTAAGGAGAAAGACAAATCATAAATTGGAAAGGCAAAGAAGGGGGGGTTGGGTTCTTCAAATCCGTGAATGTATAGAATCATTAGAACATATGTGCGAAGGCAAGTGCATGATGTAAACAAGTGCCAGTCTTACAGTGGCAAGGGGTGGAAACTGGAGGAATGGAGATACTGTGAGTGTCGGTAGGTTCGGTTATAGAGAATCAGTGGAGAGGGGACCGTATGCCTTTTTGATGGTTACATCAAGGAAAGCACTGTTGGTGAAATATTCAGAAGTTGACTTTTAATTTAATGGTTCTGTGGAAGGGATTGATGTGGTTAGTAAGGGTGAAGAGGCCCTCCTCATCACTGGTCTAGATGAAGAAAATACATCATCGATGTATCTCCACCAAAGCCAAGTCCGACACGGTGCTGCAGTAAGCATCTGCTCTTCAAGGCTGGACATGAAAAAGGCAAGGCAGCGAGGGCGCCATCCTCGTGCCCATCGCTGGCCCGTGTACCTGCAAGGAATTGTCATTCATGAAGGTAAAACTATTCTTGGTTGGTATATACTTCATCAAAGTGGCCAGATCATCAATGGGGGAGTTGTGTGGCCACTTTTGGCCAAAGCTGCACAGCTGGCTGCGATGCCTTCATTGTGGGAAATATTAGTGTAGAGGTAGGCGACATCAAGTATCCTAATGATGGCGGTGCTGGGAACCTGGTCCTTGATAGCTTCAAGTTTCCTGAAAATTTCGTTTCGGTGTGCAGAGGAAAATTGTAATGCTTCAGGCGGATTAGGAATGTGTACATTATATTTGCAAATGTCGTTGGAAACTGCTAGCGTATCTAAGCAAGCTCATTAGAGTGTATGGTAAGAATCGTTTAATATAGTATTACGTTGTGCCGTATCAAACACTCACATTGGCAACCCTCAGTTTTCATTAAAATGGTGGCCATTTTTAATTATTAGGTGATCACATTGGCTGGATTTGGGTTAAATTGTATTGATAACGTTTAGGCAGTGTTACAACAGCCTAAAAGAATTTAAAAACAATTCATCATAGATCTCTACCTGTACAATCTTACTTTTCCAGAAATTTATGGCAGCCATTTTGATTTTGGGTTTGGTGGCCATTTTTGCCAAAACACTTGGTAGGGGCCATCTTGAGAAATGGCATTCACCCATTTCACCTTAGGTAAAACAGAATAATGTAGTGTGTACTGATATTTTATTACGGTGAATTTGGCGGCCATCTTGGAAAAAAACAATTTTGGGTCCCTATACCTAAATGTTCAGTAGGTCAACTTGACATCTCGGGCCAATTTTCATGCGTGTAAGTATCACCAATGCAGATTTCCATTTGATCTCATTCCCTTCAAATCATTCCACCAATCTGCCAGCCTAATATTGAATAAAAATAACTAAAACTAAATACTGTTTCATTTGAATGAAGTTAGGTCCACATTCTGATGACACAAATTAACGACACCCCTGTTATAATCAGATTTTATATACCTTGAATTTTTTTGATATGGCAAGTTGATATTTGTCCTATCTGTTTCTAAATTGGAAATTGTAATATTCTGTCCACGGAATATGAATTCTAGGCTACTCCATAAGGCCTTTTTGTTGGTTTAGGTATTATATCATCATGCAGTTTTAAAGAAAGAAAAGAAAAGGAGAATTTTTTTTAAAATTAGGTTAAAAACGCGTGTTTTTTTGTTTTTTGAATTATTATAATTTTATCATTCGTGTATTCAAAGCACTATGAGTAACCGTTAAAGAGGGCATAACAATAACATTAATAATAAACACTTTTGATTTAATTTAATTTCTTTGTCCCCTCCCAATGAAAGTGCATTATAATGGCAACTTCATTGTCAACTTTATATGTACGTCTGTGACGCGAATTATGCCCCCTGATAACAATGTTGACAAATAGGGCCATTAGAGATCAATTACCATTTGCTGGGCATTTCGGGGGGAGGAGGGATCACCACCATAAGAGATTGACATGGGAGTACACTATTACTAGTCAGCAATTTTGATGCTGTTTTCGTATAGAAATACAATGGTCACGGTATCTTTCCTTATGTTTGACGCTGGGTCATAGGCTCTTAAAAATCGATTGAACTACTGAGTTCTTTTGTATAGATCTGTATAGAAAATATCGTATAATATACCTGTGCATCTGTTGTATTGCTGTTAAAATCTTGGTGGTGTTCTATTAGCCCTGGAGCTAAGCACACATTTGTACCACATCTCACGTACAAAAGTTTTGAGTGATAAAATATTGACAGACCTGACGGGCACCCCTGAAACGTGATTCTTAAAGTGCCAGCAAGTGGTTCCTTAATGAGAGGGGCCAAAACCAAGTTTGTTACAGGGGTCAAATTTTGTAAATTAGAATCCAATCATGTTGAAAAGCATACCAATCTTATTGTCTAACTCCAGTAAGGAGTCAGAAAAGGTATGTTTGTAATATGTACAGCTTAAGGTTTCAGATTATAGGCTAAAACAGCAAAATCATATAAGAGGTCATTTCATTTGTACAGTCATGGGTCCAAATTTTAAAGTTGCACTGCTCCGATTTTGGATGAAAAAATGGTGCAAATCAAATCATTAGAAGTCTAAAAATAAAAAAGGAAAGAGTTCATATTCACAAATTAAAATAAGGACGTAGTTTTGTGATTGTCTAAATGCTTAGTTTTTCCGATGTAGGGGGAGGGGGCACAGATGTCAACGTCCATTGCATTCAATGGGGCCTTTGATCTTTTTTACGCCCCTTACTTCTTAAGCACGCATTTGAGACACTCAAAACTATTCCTTAATTTTAATCCTATGAACTCCACCAATATTGCCCATTTTTTATCCAAAAAGAAACTCTATCGAGCAATTTAAATTGTACCCCTGTACAACTGAAATTGACCCTTTTTACTTGATGTTTGCTGTTTTAGCCTATACCTCTGAACTGTACGCTATCCTATTACTAACTAAACCTTTTCTGAATCCTTATGGTTAGACACAAGATGGTGTGCTTTGTGAACATTATTGGATCAATTTACAAATTTGACCTCTGTACAAACTTGTTTTTGGCCCCCTCTCCTAAGGCACCACTTGCGGCACTTAGAATCACGTTTCAGGGTTCCTGTTCAGTCGTCAACATATTATCACTCAAACCTTTTGTTACTCGAGATGGTTTACAAATGTGTGCTATCCTCCTGGGTTATCCTGAACACGATGGGTTGTTAACCCTTGAAACATACAACATTAGCCTTCTTATTAGAAAATAATGTAAAAGACTTTGTGGCCCACACCACACTTGTTTCATGTTAAAGCGTAAATGTGCTCTGTGTCAAAAATAGCGGATAAATTCTTATTTGTTTTACTAAGCATGAAGTTTGAAGATTGGCTTCAAACCGTGAGACGCGTTTCGTCCCCATTTTCGGGACTCACCAGTCACTATTATGCATGAAAACAGAGGAAAATCTATGTTTTGCCTCTCAAGAAAAATGGATAGCTATGACCCTTAGCCTGTGCGTGTTTTAGCTCTAGTAGAACACCAGGCGAACTGTCGGGGTCGTTTTGACCCGTAATTTCCCGTCAACTTTGTTAGGAGAGGCTGCCCGTGTATTGCCCGTATTGGGATACACGGTGAGTAATTTCGTGACACAAATGCGTCTTAGGTTGTTCGCTCTCTCCTTAAAACTATATTTAACAAATTCTCGAGAAAATATTATCGACAGTTTGCGATCACCTCATATTTCTTCCCATATTCTCGCCTAATTAGGGCATTTTTGAGGTCGACTGGTTATAGTGTGGAACACGGTTTATAACTAGAGTTACCGGAGCTTAATTATGGATCTTTCTTGTCTTTGACATTATACACATAGTCACTTCTAACGGAATGTATGATAGCGCTTGTGACTTTGGCTACCTTATTGGCGCTGTACCTTTATTTTCAGCTTCTCGCAAAAGTATATCTTTTAGCGATGGAGTCTGTTCTGAGGTACTAAGTCTGGCATATCTGTTACATTCACTTTTAAGAAACCCGTGCACGTTTGGTGCGTGACATGATTTGGATCAAGGTATTGTTGAATATCAACAGCCTTATATTGTACTCTATGGTCCAATGCTGGCTAGCCGCAAATCGCGGACCCTTGAAATTTTCTATGTCCAGGAATGTGACTTAATTGTGAGAAAGAACGTGCGTAAGATTAGGATTTGGTTGGGCGTTGCCCATGCATTCGAATAGAGCATGGAGTGCTGCCTCTTCATTCTTGTACGCAATAAGAATATCGTCTCTATCGATAACTCATATTGAGTTTCAGAGTGATATTTTTTCTCCAGGTTTGTGTTAACTTGTGTCCATTGGAGTCTATTACTGATGGCAAATGAAATGGGTGCATTGGTTTGCTACACCTTTTTTGCTCTTTAGATATTCGACTCAGATTCTACGGAGATATTTTTGAGACGGCTAGGATTCTTAGTTGTGGGAAATTAATGTTAGACCCTTAGCTAAAACCAGTATTCCCGCATTTAGTTTTTTGATCTGAGAGATTTTCTATTAATCCTCGACATTTACTAACCTTATTGGCTGTAGTGTGTATGTAAATTATTTGCTTTTCGCAATTCAGATTCTGTCTTGTGGATCTTGTGTTTAACGCTACACTTTACCGTGGCTGATGCCGGCGATATTTTCCGGACTAGTGAGAAGACAATTTTTTGCGGTGTTGTACACGTGTCTTTTAAACGAGTTTAACATTGTAACTTGTGGGTAAACTTCAAAACTGAGGATTGGAATAGCCAATACTCCTTATTTACTGATGAATTTTCCACAAACGCTGGCTTCTGTTTTCGGTATTGCGTGCGGCGTTGTAAATATAGCCAGGGAATAAGATGGCAGCTTCCATTATTGTTGTATAGTCTGACATTTGTCGGAATACTCTGGATTTTTTTCGCAAATATACTCCAATGACCATGAAAACCATCTGGTACTCTTATTTTGGAATTTCATTATATATGTGCCGATAGATTTATGCCAATAAATTCTTTAATCATTGTCCCTTGGAAAGTAAATTTAATTATGTCCCCCCTTAACCCTCGTCCGTACTGGGGGGGGGGGTGAACTTTGCCCCCGTGGAGCTAAAATGCCAGAAGCTTTGTCAAAAAGCTTCCGAGTCATCCATTTTCCTCATCCTTTTCCGGTCATTTTACGAAAAAATTTGGTGAAGGTCGCCCCTTCCACCGGGTTAGGGTATGCCGTCAAAGTCACCCAGACTATTTTATGGTACATTTTTTTAAATTATTATGCAAAGTAGGCTCTAAACTCTTATATTTATGTAAAACTCGTCACGCATCATTTAGAGCGGAAAACCGCATGGAAATCCGATATTCCTACTTTTTAGCGCAAGATCCGGATTTTTCGCCATTTTCTGGAAACCCCACTTTGGCCGACTCGTGGATTAATGACGTAATTGTGACGCCATACTGGGTCTGTTAGTGCTTGTTTTTGGTATTAATGTAAAAGGATGACCATAGCTAATCAAATTGGTATCAAAACCATAAGACCATCCGATGCTTTTATCAAACAATCTCGAGCCCCCCCCCCCCCCTTGTAAGCCCCATATTACAAAAAACAGCTTCGTATATAGATGAGGGTATTTTGAGAAATTGGTTTTTTGACTAATTTATTAGTTTTGGACAAATTTTACTTGTTTGGCCCTTTTGACCCTACAAAGGTCAATTGAATTAATTTTAGTTCTTGGGGATTAACCTGTACCTGTTCCCATTAATAGCGTGAGAAAGGAAGGCATTATGACTCATTAATGGATTTTTGGACAATTTTGCTGTTTTTTGGCCATTTGACCCAGAATATGTAAATTGGAATGGCTGTAGGCACTCAATCCGGTCATTTGTGTTCCCTTAGGATGTCCCCACAGTTCCTGATGAAAATTTTTTTGAGAACAAGGCAATTGATTGAATTTTAACCTATTTTTGGACTATTTTGACCTTTTTGGCCATTTTTTACCCCCAAAATTAAAAAATTAGAGTGGCCAACACCCCATACGCTATTGTATGTCCCCATGAATGATGCGAATCCACATGGGTGGATGTTTTGGTAACATCCCGTCAAAACTTTTTCTGATCACTTTCTGCCTCAATTGCCGGCCGTCTATGAGCCCCTGTTCTACTGACAATATTAGAGGGTGAATGATTTGACCTAATGCTTATGGCCGCCCGCATGGGAGACGATTAAAATAGGGTACAATAGGCGTGAGGGGAATTAGTGATTTTTTTTAATTCCATCGGACTTGTTATACCGGTAATAACTTAATAACTACACGGGTGGACACGACTATTATTTTACATGGGACATGGTTGAGTCAGGAAACCTCGCGAAAGAGTGGATTCGTAGTTCGATTTCACTCGGGCTTCCCTTTAACAGAATCCACTCCCCAATCCTACTATTAAAACTATGCTGTATGCTGTAATATCGATTTTACAACTCTGTTTTGCTCCGACCAGACATGCACACCGAGCAAGCGTCGACACGGTTCTCTGGTAGTCGTCGGCTCTGGCATCAAGTGCTCTGCTCAGTTCACTCAGGAGGCAATCTCTCACATAAAGAACGCTGATAAGTCTTGTATTGCGTCGCTGATCCAGCAACCGAGGTATTGTGCATGTGTTTTTAATAACGGTTTTAAAACCTATTTTCATATCATTAGTATAAGAACGGTACGTTTTCATTTTCGATTTCAGTTGACCGCACGCATTTTATATTGGAATTTGGAACCATATTAGGCATATTTCATTTTTATTTAATAATCTGAGAAAATGTGTTGGTTTTTTTTGCCTCAGAGATAGAAAGCCTCATTTAAAGAAAATAGAAGTGATCCAAAATCGCTATTTATTGCTTTATAAATTAATCTGCAGAAAAAAAAATGGGTTGCAACTTATTTGACTTACCATGTCATTTCCATTTCGTGTGATTTGAGGCATTTCTGGGGGAAAATGAACTTTTAAAAAAAATACAAACCGCATTTTGCACTTTGGCTATGGAACTACCTATTGGAAATGAAAATGTTTTGACCTCATACACATTCACCGTCCCAACTATAAAATATGTGTTGTACATCATCATTGTGAGTATTAAATATGTTTACGTCTATACAGGTGTTTATAAGACAACTCTGTCCCGACAATGCACTCGACCTATACGTGTTCTACGCAGACGACAAGAAGCGGTACGATACCTACGTTCAGATGGCTGAGGCGTGTCTTTACTTTGCTCGTAAAGGCATGAATGTGGTGGCTGTCTTCTATGGGCATCCTGGTATATTCGTTCTTCCATCTCATCGCGCCGTTCAGATCGCAAGAAAAGAAGGTGAGTTAGTCAAATCCAAAGTGATGGAAGTAATTTCAATTTACCTTAATGGCGATGTTCGCACAGTGTGTATGCGTTAATGTCTTCCATACTTGAATACACCGGATACACCAGAAGGATAAATTTGTCATGAAAAGGGTCTTTTCTGACAAATTCAAATTATGTCATGCAAGGCAATATTTTGATCATCCAAGAAAATCGTGATCAAAATGTTTTTATAATGTTGTTACGATTTATGTGTACCGTGTTTTCTATCTGATACGAGAGCTTGACATTTGCATACATTTACTACCAAGTATCGTGGGAAACAAACTTGTGGTTTTGATAATAGAAGCGATAATAAAAATTGCAACGCCCTATTCACTACTGTGCTAATATTGATGGTTAATCATTAAAACGGCATATTTTTAAGGTATCTTGGGAAAAATGGATTAGGAAGCTGAAATTTCAAGATGACGATGAATAATATCAAATCTTCATTTGATATCAAAATCGATACTACTTTCGGGTAAATGGAGGGTGTCCCAAAAGCGATCGGAACACGCACCTTTTAACAATTATCAACCTTTCGAATTAATCATCACAGATAGTTTCATAAAATTTCACTTTTTAACACTTTTCCTGGACTTTGGGTCACTTCTGACCCAGATTCGCTTCAATAGAGTCCATTGTGTTAGTGCTGAACTTTTGCTAAAGCTCTCCCTCTAACCCCCCCCCCCCCCACAAAACCCCCATCCGAGACGTGTGTGTGTGTGGGGGGGGGTTTATACGATCAGGGAGCACTTGAGGACAACCAAAAAATTATTATTTGGGGCCACAAAAGGGGCATTCGTTATCCACAGCCTTTACTTGTTCCCCGACTTTCCTAAAAAAGTTTTGATATCGTGCCGTTGGCCTATGTGTGTATATAATATTGTTGTTTGTATTTTGGAGATTTGTTACAATTTTGGAACGTACCATCTTTGCATTTAAGAGTCTTTGAGCATGCGCAATCGTCTCTATGGATGTACCTTTTGTTTGCACTAAGATTGGTGCTCTAAGCTTGGTGATGCAGTGCATTGTAGTGCATGATGAACGTTCCTCTATAGGTCTGCATGAAAGGTCGTTTAATTTCACCATGCTTCCTTGCTCACGTTAGCTCTTAAAAACATTATACTGATGAGAAATGATTACCAAATTAGGTACTGTGATCGCTCGCACCACTACCCACCACAGCTCCAAAATGTTAATACTATAAATACTATATGTTTTCGTTTCCTCGTTTCTTTGTCCTAGCTTGGTATTGCACAATGGATTAGTGATTCAAAGAAAACGCCTTGATGTATTTTTTCCAACAGGAATACGGGCCTCTTTGCTTCCTGGCATCTCAGCCGAAGACTGTCTTTTTGCAGATCTTGGTATTGACCCGTCTTTCCCAGGACTTCTAACCCTTGAAGCTACTGATCTACTGCTCCGCAATCGTCAACTGCTAACCGACATGCACGTTATCATCTGGCAAGTGGGTTGTGTAGGTGATATGGGCTTCAGGCGTAAGAGATATCTCAATCAAAACTTCTCTATATTAATAGATAGGTTACAGAGTGTATACGGTGATGAGTACAGAATTACTCATTACGTAGGCGCTCAGTACCCCGTGTGTAAGTCCTTCATAGAAGTACTCCCGTTAAGTAAGTTCTTAGATGCCGACGTAGCAAAACGTGTGACTGGTATTTCCACTTTTTATATTCCACCCCAAAGTGACCGTGCGATTGACCCCAAAATGGCGGTAAAACTTGGTATTACCAAATCAGAAGCTGACGCTGAGAAGCTTACTTCCCGAAAAGATAGAGATCTCAGTAAGTATGGAGTAAGAGAGAAAAAGCGATAGAGGACCTCTCTGAGTGGACGGTTCCAGAGCCATACGCCCACACACCACCCAGCAATCTTTCTGCCTATATGATCCGCCTTAGCCAGGACGCCCAAACTTTAAAGCTACACAAAAATAAACCCTCTCAGTCTATGTCCCTATTTTCCTTATCGGATCAAGAGAAAGCTGCCATTGTAAGTGGACACTCTGGCCGTATTCGCATGGCTATGAGATCAACCCCAGAAAGTGTGGCCACTCAGGCAGCAATTCGTCTTGTCACTGATCAAGATTTTGCATCTGCCATGCCGAAGAGGGTCGCAAGGTTAACGGAGATAAAGACGCCGACACTAAGATTCACCAGTGGCTCGTTTTGCAAGGATACGATACAACTGCGGATGACATCCATGATGCTTTCGTAGAGCTGAGGAAAACATCGCTTCTGATGTGGAGTAGTGAATACATGACCAACATTTCCGGCGTTATCGTAAGGATACAAGGGCAAACACCACCACTTCCTGGAAAGTTTGGGTTAATGGTGCAATGATATCAAGCTTCACATTTGAAAACCAAACTCTTTCATGGTCGACTACAAATGGCAACAAATCTAGTGCTAGTCTGCAATTGACCACAGACGATGACGGTAGTACTTCTCTTAAGTTCAGCGGCAAGTACTGGACAAGCCAACAGAAAGAACCTGAATCAAACAACATTGACGGGCATAACAAGTCAACCTCACCTTCTCTAGCAAACTGGACAGGTAGGTACAAAACCTTTACTGGTAGCACTCCAGGAAAAGAACTCGAAATTGCTGAGGATAATACAACCAGCGACAAAGTTACGGTGACACTGGGTGGCGTTGCAACAACGGGTCCCCGGCAGACTTTCATATTTGCAAAGTTATATTTTTTCTCTGAATTTTCCCGTGTTCAGATATTGGTATCTCGTTCGTCTAACCAAAACCTTCTGGGCTGATGCTCTATGACATTATACACTGACAGCAAAACAAGAAGCCGCAGGTTGTCTGGAAAACTGTGGGTTAAAGGTAAAACACAACCTGCTGACACCAACATAATTGGACGCATCGATCCACAGTATCTACAATCATGGACGGGTATCTATCAATACACGTACTTGAAAAAGTCGGATGGAACATACACAATACCTGGTCCAGAGGTTGAAGTATCCGGAGGGAAAACTACTGCAACCAGTACGGTGATTGTAGGTGGTTGCCAAATCACCGACTGGCGATATTCATCAAGTGCTACAAGCATTGGAACATTGGAATGGAGTGCAGGCAACAATACTACTGGCGGAAAATGCAGTTTTATATCTCGAAGGATGGCTACCAATCTTTCGTAGGTAAGTACTGGCACAGGGACGCGATTGAGCCAAAAGAAAACAACTGGATCGGATCCTTAAAAATTCCCCCTAGCCAAAGCAACAAGTCAAGTTTTACCCATATATTTGATGAAATTATAAAGAATCTTGGATATGCTGTGGCTCTTGAATGGTTCATGGGAAAACTCGGTAACTTAGCACGTAGAATTCGAGACTACAATGAAGATCCAACACCAGAAAACAAAGAAGCCATAGGTAAGAGGCAGAGAGAGAAGGCCGATGAGGCCCAGGAAGCAGAGGAACAAGAAGGAGAAGATCTTGATTTGTTTGATCGGGGGGAAGATGTGCCACCGGATATAGATCCTGCGCCCCCAATTCAGACTACCGAAACCACAGAAACAACTGAAACGACCGAAACTACTGAAACTACAGAAACTACTGAAACTACAGAAACTACTGAAACTACCGAAACTACCGAAACTACTGAAACTACAGAAACTACTGAAACTACAGAAACTACTGAAACTACAGAAACTACAGAGACATCTGAAACTACTGATATCGATCTGGCAGTTGACTGAAATATGTAACTATATATATATTTACATGATTTGGGACCCAAGTTCACCATTTATGTGCCAAGTTTATTACACATTTAAAAAATGGGGTCAAAATATCAACCCTTTTAACGTGAGGATAAGACTTGATTTGACATTGTGGTTGAAATCAACCACGTTCAGGGTCATTTTTATCGATTTTTTATCTCGATTACGCAATTCACTCCTAAATATAGTCTTTTTTGACCCCAAAAGGTTTATTTTTCAAAAAGAAATATGACCCCTAATATAGTCATTTAACCCCAGCTGCGTATAGGGGACGCACCATTTAACGTCAAGGGGCATGGAAGATTTTATTTAAACAAATTACCCCACTTGTGACATGGAACCCAAACAAATTGCCACACTGATGAGAAAAAACTTCCCTCACGGCATACTTTAAACTGGAAATAACAAAACTTCGCCGCCAAAGACGACGAAAAAAACACATTCCAGCCCGACCAAAACTTCCATCCCTTCCCCTTAAATTCAAATGAAATATAATGGTACAGGTGAGGATGAAGTTCACCATTTGCAATGGTTGGTAATTTGAAAATTATTATGTCATGTACTTAAATTGAACGAGTACTCATTACCGATGTTTTTATATACCAGTAACTATTTTGCTACGTCGAGTTCATCTTTTAAGACATCAAACCTAATGTGCTTTCACAATTTGTTATTTCACACACAATTGCCACGTTAAATTAGTACATACTTAAAGCGACTCGGGCTCATTTTCATCAAACTAATAAATTCTTCCAATTTGCTGTTAAATGGTTGACTAAGACATAGAAAGAACAAGAACACATTTGTACACACAAAACCGCCAAGGATATTGTTACCCGCATGATTTTCAGCATTATTATTGAAATTAATGGTAAAAAGGGAAAACAAAAGCGATCAAGCATATTGTACCGTTCTATTCACTACTGTGCTAATATTGATGGTTAAAATTAACGGCATTTTATGTCTCTATCTTTATTTCCTACTGAAATTAAGTCCTATTTCGAGATATGCGGTTGTGATGACTTTTCTACATAATGCAGACGATGGCCGACTTCTATTGAGATACATGTACAATAATTCGAAAACACTGTTTATTGCTGATAAACTGTTTTTTCTATCGAAAACGATATCGTAGAGTGATAAACATATTTAATCGCGGAAAAATATGTTCTTGTAGCAATAAATTATGTTTTTCACCGAAAAACACTATTTATCACCGAGAAATTTAATCACTTGATAAAAAACCTCTTTTCCAATAAACTAAGTCTATCACCCCAAATAATGCTTATGAACTGATAAATTTCTATATACCGTTTGTTGATAAATTAAGTTTCGCAAACCACAAACACTGTTTCTTTAGAATGATGAACCATGTTTGTCGACAAACTAAGTTTTAAAAAAAGAAAACCAATATCTAAAAACAAGCGTTTTGACTTTATAAACCTTGTCTTTAGATGAAATATACTTGAAAAGGTTATCGTTTTCCAAATATTCACTTTTGAGAAAAAACAAGCATTTTGGATATTTTATTGGCTTTGCAGGTTGGTAACGGTAAAATAGATGGCTAGGTAAAATTGCATGGACTTAACACGTTTTGGCGCAAAATAATTTAACCCCATGTACATAAATCAATCAATCAAAAAAAAAAAAAAAAAAAAAGAGTAAAAAAGTCAATTGGGTCACATGTGTGTGGTGCTTCCTTTCCAAGATATTTGGGAAAATAGGCTAAAGGTCATTTGTTTATTCAAGAAAGGTCAACAATTGTAATACCAAGATTTCTTTGTAGCAATAAAAAACCTCTTTTCCAATAAACTAAGTCTATCACCCCAAATAATGCTTATGAACTGATAAATTTCTATATACCGTTTGTTGATAAATTAAGTTTCGCAAACCACAAACACTGTTTCTTTAGAATGATGAACCATGTTTGTCGACAAACTAAGTTTTAAAAAAAGAAAACCAATATCTAAAAACAAGCGTTTTGACTTTATAAACCTTGTCTTTAGATGAAATATACTTGAAAAGGTTATCGTTTTCCAAATATTCACTTTTGAGAAAAAACAAGCATTTTGGATATTTTATTGGCTTTGCAGGTTGGTAACGGTAAAATAGATGGCTAGGTAAAATTGCATGGACTTAACACGTTTTGGCGCAAAATAATTTAACCCCATGTACATAAATCAATCAATCAATCAAAACTTTATTTCCATAATCAACAAATGGAATATATGCAATCACGCAATAATGACTGTAGATAGGAGACCAGAAGTCAAAGACCAGAAGTGCGCCCATCGAGAGAAAGGTTAACTTAAATCATGTAAGAACAAGTAAACAAAAGCTATCACAAGCACACAAGACGAGGCAATGCTCCGAGTGCAAACATTATTGAGAAATTGACATTTCACATTAAACTCAGTAATTCTCCAAGACAAGGTGCAACGCAAAAACACCATTCACAAGATTACAAAAGTTTTGACTTCATTTTATTTGTGAAGTGCTTAGCCAATTTTGATTTCTTTATAACTGGTTCTATATTATTGCAAAGTATAGGTCCAGATGTTCAGATTGTTTGGTCAATCAAGGAAACCCTTTTTTTCTTGGCAAAGTATAATTGTCCAAAAAAGTTTTGTGTGATGGTCATGTATCTCAGCATGTTTGGTTTTAAGGGTTTTAAATAACCCTTAAATGCAGCTAGTAATTTGCCACCAATATATTTATACGTATAACTCCCAATTAGTTGGTAAGTATCATAAACATTGAAAATATTAAAATGAGAAAATAATAGAATTGAGTTTCTTCTGTAATGACTATTTGATATTTTCCCATAGCCCATTTTTGACGTTTGAGTATTTTATCCAAATAGAAGTATTTTCACAAACTAATATGCCGTAATTTACATAAGTATAAATATGAGCGAGCGATATAGTGTATGAATGATACATTCAAGAATATAATGTTTGTTTAGTACATCGCAGTTTCTTGAAATAATTTGAGTTAAAGCATCAAAATGATATTTCCGAGTAAGATTTCGCCCATTGATACCCCCAGCAATTTGGATTTGTTTACATGTTCTAGGTTTGTCCCGTCCAACATAACATTTGACTGATGTGTTCTCGGTTATTTTACTCTTATACTTGGATGTTCCGTGTACAGTACCTAATACCTTATAATTGGATTTACTAACATTAACTGATAGCTTATTTGCTCTAAACCAATTCTTTGGATCGGAATACAATAAAGTGGTATCATCCGTAAAAAAATAAATTCTAATATTGGTGATGTTTTAGTTATATCGTTAATATATAATATGAATTACAGCGGGCCTAATATAGACCCCTATATACACCTCTAAAACCACAATATTCTAACTTATACAGTACTGGTGTTGTGGTCCATTGTGTCAAAGGACTTTGACAAGTCCAAAACTATTCCTATTGTGGACTCATTTTGTTCAACGGCATAACTAATTTTGTCTACTAATTCTATTATCGCCATGTTCGTGGAATGGTTAGGACGAAACCAAAACCGCCTTTGATTAAAAATATTATGCTTATCAATGTGGTACATCTGTCAAATACTAATCTTTCAAGGATTTTAGAAAAAAACATGGTAATATCGAAAATGGTCGGTAATTCGAGAATACTTGTGCATTTTCTTTCTATAGAAGATATAGGTACTACCTTTGAAACTATAAGACTTTCAGGTACGCTTCCCGTTGGTATTGATAAATTGAAAATCGTGATTAGTTTCCAGTAATCTCATTGATTATTCTTTTTTACGATAAAATTACCAATGTCATCATGTTCCGGGTTCTGTTCGCCAAACAAATGCGTAACCATAAGTGTATACTAACTCATGCGTATAATATACCTTTTTAAACCATTTACACAGTGCTTTGGATAAATTAGTCCACTCATAGTATGCACGTAAATTTACGACTGAGTTTCGGGAACAGACCCAGGACTTTTATTTGGATTAAATTTGTTGACTATCTTAACTAAGTCGTTTCCTACAATTGGAGTCATATCCCTTAAATTTCTGAGTGCCATTTTGACACTTTTCACGAGTAAATTAATGTGACAACCAGTGTAAAAATTGTATTGGAAGAAATGTATTGTGGAAGAACACTATCTCATCTTATTCGAAATAATGGAAGCACGATTAAATAATCTTACATGTAAGAAATGGCAATACACTGTAAACGAAAACGACGTCTATTAATGAGTAAAATCTTGAGTTGAGTAAACCTTACGATAAAATTTAAAATTTTCATTGTAATAACCTTTACATAGACGTTGGTGAAAGTAAGTTTAAAGTAAATCAATGTAATTCTTGGTGTTCCTGTTTGTAACCAGTATGCAATTCGTAACAGGCGGGGCATACCCCCCCCCCCCTCGGGTCTGACCGGGAAATTCAAGTATAATTACCGGTAAAGCGGAAAGTGAGAGAAGGAAAAAGTCAGAAAGCAAAAGAGAGGTAAAGAGGTGATACGACCGAAGGGGGAAAGGGGAAGAGGGACTGGAAGGAGATGTGTATAGTGATATACACCTGGCCAAAATGATACACACCGGGAAAATGATGAGCCCCTCCAAAATTTTAATAACTAACATAAATCATCAGTACCTGTACAGATAATAGGATTTTGAATGAAATGGGTCGCCAAATTCTTAACGAAACAGAGTGTTGTAAAACTAACTGTTACTTTGAATACTTCTTAAATCTTGGACACGGTTGGGTAAATTGGATTCAACTTAGCATTTTCAACCTTGACTCGGATATTATTTATATTTAACAGATGGTGGAGTTTTGTTATCACAATTTTATATTTATGTAGCTGATCCTAGGCATTACACCCTTAGTGGTATTAAGGGGAAACGTGAAACCTTATTGTTTTTTTTTACATTTTTTTCTTTGTATGTTGTCTTATATTAACATATATAGAGGTTGGTGAATGTTAGTTTAAATTGGTATGGAATTGTGGTTTGTAACGTTATTGTTTCTTACAATTTACAAGTAAAACAAATTAAAAAGGTAAGACAATAACAGAGATTTATACCAGATGACTTCAGTACCATCGAAATTAACACTTATTGTTAAAGGGCCTACTCCTGTTTGTGGACAGTGGGGTTCCATGGGACCCGCATTCCGTTAACCATGTTCCCATCGAAATTTCTCAGTGAAGTTGATACCACGAATAAATGGTCATAAGAAATAGAAAATAGCAATTAAAGGCTGACTCAGAGAATTTCAGATAAGGGCGCCTCAATCATGTTTTTTTGCATACAGTATGCTTTTCCACGTACTAACACTGTGTGGAAATAGCTAAGCTCAATCGGCATCCTTCATTAGAAAATCACAACTTTGTAACAAAATTCCGGTTCCAGAATTTTTGGTATGGTACTGACAAATAGCTACACGTAAATCTTTACTACAACAAAGTCCGTCCTCAACTTTGAAATTGAGCAATTTGATTACCACCAAATAGCGGGAATTATTCGGTTTTTGTCGTTCACGCGCGTAAAAGTAAACTAAATGTCCAGCGTTTGCACAGAATCTCGCGCGCCCCGCAAATATACTCACCGCGTCTCTGCGCTGTTCAGTCCGCCTATTCCCTACAATTCGCAAGTTATGACGCCCACCTCTTTGGTGGTAATCAAAGTATTTGTCTTGGTGGTAATTGTCTGTCATTTAAGGGGTTTGACGTGTTTATGCGATCGACTCATAAAATTCCATCAATTCATATATATGGTATTTAAAACGGTGCTGATTAAGAATCTGAAATCAAAACAATGGGGGTCACCGACTTGTTTTGAGCTAATAGCCAAAACAAAAACGGTATTTGTCACCTTTTTAAAACCCACGCAAGTCTATGGGAAAAGTCAAAATTGACGTTTGGATCGCCCACAAAATAAACTTCTCGATGAAAATTTTTTTTGTAATTTCTAAATAAAAAAATGTTGAGGTCCGGATGTCGTTCTTCAAAATTTTGAAATAAAAAATGAGGGTCACTGACTTACTTTTTCCATTACACGCCGAAACCACTGAAATTGGACACTTTTTCAATGGGGTCCTTGTTGGGTGGCAAGAAAAGTCCGCGCCACATTCGGCATGCAGCAAAGCATGAACGCAGGCGTAGAGATGCTGCGATCTACTAACGCAAACAACGCACAGTTATCCGCGTTATCTGCGCATGATACCTTCGTAGCTCAAAACTAAAATTCTTCCATTTGTCCATGACTGGCTCCAACGAATGCTAGTGTATTGCATCTTGCGCGTAAACAAATCACACGTCAAAACCCCTTAGCAACTATAGCACATTTTTTTGAATGGCGCCCCCAATTTTTCAAATATTTGGAGATTTTTACAACGGTTGCAATTGGTAACTGGCTAGTAAACTATACCTGTGAAAGAATTGTTAATCTCGAAAAGTGTTATGTGTCCACAAACAAAGGGAATTTTGTACAGAATAATTATTATCGTGATCCCCGATAATAATTCAACGGCTGCTGGAAAGGCCTTCCAATATGAATTGCCGAGAAATAGCGCCATGTACATAATCTACGCTCTCTATTAGTTGTTTTAATAGTTCAGCAATCAAGTTAGAAGTTATTTTCTCGAGGTGGCACTATTTCATCATGGAACGGACATAAACGTAGCATTTCCATCTCTGCCGTTAAGTCCAATTCTGGGATCCCAATCTAATTACAAAATGCTTATTTTTTTTTTGTGATAAATACGCATTGTATAGCATTCTCGTTCGTAGTATAGTTTCCCTATGACAATTACCAACGTAAACTATGCAAAAATTCAAATTTGAAAAATGGGGCGCTCTCTCAAAAATGTGCAATATTGCTTACTTTCCCAGAGGCGGGGGATGGTGACACGGCGAAAGCGAACTGATAAATGGTTAACTGCATTCTTATTAATTAATTAAAATTTTAATTCATTAATATGTAAATCCTTAACAGAAAAAATATTCATGCTTGCTGGTTTTTAATATTTTTTGTTCTGACACTCCCGTTTGGTGGGACAAGGGGTCCTAGGAACCCCTACTAATTATCTAATAACGGGCTGATGAATAATTAAAAAGGTTGAGGATAGGAAAATTTTTTTTTTCTTGAAAAGATGCTTATCTCAAAAGTTAAAATACAGGAAAAAGTATTGTCTGTTGTAAAAATTGCAAAAAAGATTTTGTGGATCATTACGACCCCCCCCCCCCTTTATTCACTTATGTGTTAAGATCCATAATAAACTTCGAATTTTACACAAGTAAAAGGAAATTTTTAAAGTTTTTCATTTAGAAACCCGTTTCGAACAATGCTTTATGTTGTTACACACATTAATGACGTAAATAATTTAACATAGTGCATGGGGAGCTTCACATCCTTCTTAGTATATTTTCTCCAGCATATATAGGTTAGAATTAATATTGCATTCATTTCTATTTCCATTAGGAAAACGTCGAAAGTGGAATACTTGCTTTTAACGCAGATTCAATTTCATTTTTTATTTATAGATTTGTAACTCCAATATACTCATATACTCAGATACTCGGTTAGTAAGCAAAGCATCGCCAACTTACTCGTTAAAGCAATATTAGCACATTTTGTTTTGGAAAGCGCCCCCAATTTTTTAAACAATTGAGTTTTTAACACGGTTTGCATGGGAAGTGACTACTTTTGTAACTATACATGTGAGTGGTTACGCTCAAATATGTCTGTGTGTCACAAACGACGGAATTTTTAATTAGCATAATTATATCGTGGACCCGATAATAATTCCCAAGCGACCAACTACAAAAATCACAAAACTTTCATTAATTATGCTAAAAATTCCAGTGAGGGATTACCAGGGGATATTAAAGAGACATCTGAGATCCAGTGTGATCATAACCTGTTTTCTGTTTTGCCCCTATTCTACGAGGAACACAAAACAAATCTCTGCTGAAATTCCAATCGTGGATTATCAGTGCCCGATATTAAAGGGATAGTCTGAGATCCAGTGGTGTATCATAATCTTCTTCTGTTTTGCCCCTATTTTCTACATAAACCACAAAACAATCCTGTGCTGAAAATTGCAATTGTGGGGTTACCAGGGGATATTAAAGTGACATTCAGAGATCCAGTGGTGACCAATAGCCTATCTGTTTTGCCCCTAGTTCAAGAAACGCCAAAATAATCCTATGCTGAAAATTCTCAATTGAGGGGATTACCAGGGAAATTAAAGTGATATTCAGAGATCCATGGGGATCATGACCTATTCGTTTTTGCCCCTAGTCTCAAAGGAACAACAAACAATCGATGCTGAAAATTGAATTCGAACCTCCATTTTCAGGATATGTATTTTTGTATATTCCATATCTCCATTAGGACACTGTTAACTTAATTTTCCGGATCCGGGGCATTTAACTCGAACATTGCTCCAGTTTCATAATGAAAAAATGTTCCCGTTTTCGTTTGACGTATTTCTTAGATTGGAGTTAGGTCATTGAAAATGCAAAAATCTGGCTTTCTCCAAAAATTGGAGCGGCCTTCCCAACGAATCTGTGAATGTTCCTTTATGTTTGATTTTCGTCTGTGAAAGTATAGCAGGAGATGAAGGTCATACGCACCGAAAATTACGGCGATGCTTCCGAATTACTAATAAGAATACATTGAATATTTTTTAACATCAAATATCATGTATCAGTAAAAAAAATACTGTATTTAGTGGAATATATCACTCAAATAAACCCCTGTGTCTTTTAGTCACTTTAAGACCGTTGAAGTAAAATTACGATATTATTACCTTGTATCTATTGCGATATTGCGAAAAATGAAATGTGAAATCTAATTTACTTGATTCTGCTAGTTTGTTTGTTTCAGTGTTATCCGAGTGTATTAATTATATCAACTGTCAAGTCAGACCAGATGATTCCAACCGTCCCACATTGTATTACACTCTTCGTAAACTGCACCCATGGCAGTATACTTAAAGATACACAATTACATGAGAAAATAAGGGGGGGGGGGGGGTGTTCGACTAATGGAGTACCGCCCCTCTGAATCATTTCTACAATTTGAAAACCATTTGGATGTTTACATTCGTAAAACACAGTAAAAACAGCAAGAGTCCGTGGTAGTTGTTGGCAAGTTCTGCCACGGAAAATCAAGGTGTTGACATCACTCTCAGGATTTCCAGTGCATCTAGCATGGTTTGCAATACAATTCATAGCTCAGACAGGTGTAGAAGTAATTAAATCAGGCGTACTCATAGTCCGGCTAAACGGAAGGAATGGGACTCGATTCAGCCACTCTAACTTGACGCAACATTAGTTTCACGTTTTATTTCGTTATCTCGTCTAAGTGAGCTCCGGACTGTGGCTGCCGCCGGACTATAGTTGCTTTCAAACACCAGGATTCAGACATTGTACTTCCGGCTTGTAGTAAGTATATTGATCTGCCAAGTAATGGTGGATTACTGAGATTAGCATATATATATGGCCTGTAAGCTGATGACTACATGCTTTTGGATTGATAAATGCTGCAGTATTAATGGATGAGAAGTGAAGCTTATGAGGAAACTATTATTTACTTTTCCCTTTTTTTACAAGATGCACACACCCAAATTGTTTTTCAAATTATGCGAAGTGTTTCATAAGGGTTCCATTTCATTATGTCTGAATATGTTTTCATTCCATGTGTGTCCCTTTAGAGGAGCTTGAGGACTCCAAATACCCATTTTAATCATATTGGATATACTTGGAAGATTTTCTTTTTCCCCTGATTAAAAATTAATTTTTCGAGGTGAAAATGGACCAATGATCCTTAAAACATCGCATCTCCATTACATAGCGAAATGTTGTGTGGCGATTGCTTTTAAGCGAACTACATGCATAAATTACCCAGGTAACAACGTTCGACTTATTGTAGTGTCATTTATTAAAAAGCTGCTCTTCTTTGCCATTTAGGGTAATGAGTAAAGCTATGAAAAAGAATATGTCTCAAGCAGGTAGACGTTTCATATAGAAAGTCCCATTGATGCAATGAGGTATTACAATTGGATTCCGTCATGCGCTTTATGTTGTGGTCAGTCGCGTCTGACGAAATGAAGGGCAATACCTCATTGCATCCAGGTTCTTCTATATGAACGTCTACCTCTCAGGCCACCTCCTCTTTAGAATTGTCCAGCCGAGTGTACGGCGTGTAGAATTAACGTCATTAGAAGCTCGGGAATTTTGGGTTTGCTCTTTCATCCATATGATCTATATTGCCTATAGACATATTCAATAGAACCGTATTCAATATGAACGGTCAGCTACCAACTGTTGGTGGACAGATGCATACATTCCAGGGACTACCAACCGATCATGTTTAGTCAATCGTTAAACATGGATCATTAACAGGTGAACTTATTGTAGTCCTGGAATTATGCATCTTGTCCACCACCTGTCGGTGGCTGACGTCATATTGAACGGTCTATGTGCCCTTATTCCATGGCGATTTCATATTTTGAAATGATTTTTTTTTTTCAAATACAAAAGTATGTAATCGGATCTTGGGTCGAGGCACAGTTGTAACTTAGCCACACAAACAAATGCTAAGGGTATAAACTCTGAGATACAGAGTAAGAGGTCACTTTTTTAAACAACGGGTTACGTCTTCTAGTATTCCTGCATATCGAATAAAAAACAATGCAATGTAAGCTATGAGGTAGAGGGGTAAAATTAGTTTCATCCGTCAATCCATTAAAAACTCTGCAATATTAATATTTTAAGTGAATAAACGACCAATGTTTTGTGTCACAAACAACAGAAATAACGCCTTCAGTTGTTGATATTTTAATGCAGAGGTTAATAGCTTCAGAGTGCAAGACAAAAATGACAAGGCCATGGCTCACACGTTTCCCTAAAAGGAAAACTTGACTTTGTTGAACAATTTCAAAGCACGTATTTAACAAGAATAGTCTTTTAAAAAGACAACCATCGCTTAGCGAGGATGTTAGTACTTAGTATGTTAGTGTAAATACTTGAGATCATAGGAAACCCTCTCGTATATAAGAGAGATGATATAACCATAGTATATATTTCAGGCATCAACCATACTCATGCATCAACCTTTAATTTTGAAATACCACTGGTTTGGAAATGCCAGCCTTTATACAGCCATATCCATTTCATAGGTGAGTGCCCCCCTGTTGTGATTGTTCAGCAATGTGGAACATTGTAGGTAGTTTATCAATCAAATAAATTCTAAATATTTTAACCACAGTCCACTGCACCGAGATTACAAAATTCAAACTTACAGGAAACAAGTTTTAAAACAATGCTTGACACTATGAGGCAATGAAGTATCAACTCCTGTGGCACAGTTCAATAGCTTTCATTCACAAGTGTATTTAGAAAACACACCCCTGAGTGTTGTGTATAATATATGATGCATAAAATACACAAGATCAGCATGTACAAGTACAACCCACTGAACTGTGCCCTTGGTTCATGAGCATATTGTTACTCATAGTGTGTGCTATCTGGGCATTGTACACATAATGGTACTCTCAAAACCATGGGTCATATCATCCATAACATGTCAATGAACTGGGAAGCAGTGGCGTAACAGGCCTGCCCGCTCTGAGGGGCAAATTTCCCAGTCTTGGGAAATTTTCCCTCTTAGGGGGGTCAAAAGGCCAATTTTTCCCGGTCAGAGGGCTAAAAAACGGCTGATTTAGCATGATTTTTGCAAATTTTTTCCCGGCCAAAGTCGTCAAGGGGCAACCTGCCCCCCTGCCCCCCCCCGCCTGTTACGCCACTGCTGGGAAGTTATCCACTGTGATGGGTGCGCTGTCATCCAATCAAAAGTTTTGTTTCTAACTGCTTAGGAAATGTAAATGAATTTCCTAGTAGGCATATTAGTCCGGGCTAAAATGAGCTAGGTATCATCTGGAAGGAAAGTTTTTCTCATGTGGTTTTTCTAGATCAGAATTTTATGAGGAATAAGAATATGTTAGGTAAAAAGGCCGAATCCTGAACGCATCCTCAATATAGGGGGTTATTTCCGGGGGGTCAAAAAAATTAAGAAAAATCATATATATGGTACATATGAAGATAAATAAGATTTCCTGACCATGTAATGACCTAAGAATTAAGCTTATTCAGGTATTTAAGTATAATGTACTTGATGTAGTAATGATACAAGGGTAAATAAGTTGTAGGGGGTCACTAAATGACCCCCTTATTAAGAAATACAGTGAAAATTCTTAAAATAATACAAAAATACACAATTAAGACAGTAAGTTAATTTGTTCATCCATGGAACAGTAGTTCAGGGATAGTAAAGGCCTGGCTGGAGGTCTGGTGTATGGGGGCCAAAATGCATATTTGGTCCGGGGTGGCAAACCATTGGGGGGGTGGGTGCACGTCAATATGCGACTTATATTAAGCCGATAACCAGATTGTACGAAAATAGCTTTCAGTGTGGCAAGGAAAGTTTACTAATGTGGTTTTCTAGCTCAGAATTTATGAGGCATAAGAATTGTTAGTTAAAAAAAGCCTGTTCCTGAACGCAACCCCAAAAGGGATTTATTCCGGGGGGGGGCGGCAAAAATACATATGGTACATATGAAGACAAATAAAAAATATATGACAGTATAGTGACCAGAAGAATTTAGCATATTCGGGTATTATATTTAAGTATAATGTAAGTGATGGTAATTATACAAGGGCAATTAAGTTTGATAGGGTGGCAGAGGCGGAACAAACAGGAATAGTGAGGGTGGCGCTGAACTTCTTTTGCCCACATACCGGGTTTCTTAGACCTCAGACCCCAATATACCAACACCCTATCCCAACTAAGGCTCGAAAGGGATCTAACCACTCTGAGCCACCATTCATTTTAATCTCTCTGTGTTTTTCGCGGCACATCAAGGGAACAAACGAGAAAAGGTGTGGAGCGATTCAGAGGCGGACACGAAAACCCCTCCACAGTTTATCGGGTTCCCCGGAGAAGGAACAAAGACGAGGGAAGGGCCTCAGAGGGGGAGTAGGTGAATTATGATAAAAGGGCGTAGTGAAGGACTTCTGATGTTTGAGATTGTTCGAGAGGGAGAACAAGGGACAGGTTAAGGGTTGTAGATGAAGCGATGGGGGGGGGTATGGGTGTGAGTTTGATCGTCAAAATGGGGTTCAAGGAGCAGGCATTCGATATTATACGCTAAATTGTCATTTTTATATGTAAAGCGCTTTGAGACTTCTTAATTTGATAAAGCGTTGTATCACATGGTTTTGTATTGTAAAATTGGCACCACTAAATTACCCCCTTACCTCCTGAACCGGACCCTATCTATCCGTGCCGAATTAAATTAAATTAGTTTCATATCACCTATATGTAATATATATTTTGTCCATGATTTAAAAATTACATGAAAAAAAAAAGATAGTTAGATGTTGTTTTAAGTAATGTGTCTGGGGTATTTTTCACTAGGGGTGTGCATTTATCCCCCAGTTTAGTCACTGTCATTTGTCATTACTACACAATGCATTTAAACACTTAAAGGGCATAATGGCCATGCCAAACATGACCTAATGACCACAGGACCCTTACTGACCTCACCTTCCCGGTTTGCCCAACCATTGGCTGTTTCCCTTATGTCAAAACAAGAAGAGGTGCAGGGGAGGGGGCTAGGAAAGAAACCTAGCGAGTCATAGGGTACTACAGGTTTGGTTATCTTCTGTGTCATCCAGCAGAGGGTAGAGAGGATGAGGGCGGAAATGCACCCCCACGGCCCAACAGTTTTTGTTATCACATGATGAAGCCCCCCCAGGTGGCCCCCCCCCGTCGTGCAAAAACAACAAATCACTAGGACCCAATTTTCCTCAAATTGTTTAGTCTACCCCCAATGGGTAATCGTTTGAACCAAATTGTTAATGATAATGCGGTGGACATATAAATGCAGTATATGTTATCCTGGTGTGGTGGTGTGGTGGCTGGGGCGCTCCCATATCTTTGTGGATACCAACTGCCTGTCCTTGAACCCCAGTTGGGAACATCAAAATGGACATCAATGGAACCCCATTCCCCCATTCACTTCACAATCTACAACCATTGACGCCCCGTTTTTCATAATATCAAAACCTAAAAGCGTCAATGACCTTCTTCGTACCCATCTGGTAGGCACATAAGTCGCATCTATTGAAAGGCCCCCCATGGGTTGGCAACCCAAATACTGCATTTCAAGCAAATTTTCAGTGCACCCCCTACAATTATTTTCCCTCGATCATGATAATTCAATACTCTGAATTCTAAGCTCACTACACGGTTCAGTACATCTTGTTTATATTCATATATACCATAATATGGTATGTTTTTCTTATTTTTGACTCCAAGAATAACCAACATATATCGGGATGCGTCAGCGATTCGGGCTTTTAACCTAACATATTTTATTCCTTTAAAATTCAGATCTAGAAAAACCACATGGAGATACTATTTTCCTTACAGGTGATTACATAGCTCATTTTTGCTGGTCATTTAGCGTCAAATATGGTAATGCCCTCTCCTTTGAACCCCAATTTTGACTGAAACTGACACCCATACCCCTCCCCCCAAAGCGCGTCAATCTACAAACCAATGACCTTTTCTCTCACCAATATCAACATAAAACTTCAATGACCACTGTATCTATCAAAAAGCCCAAACCGGAAAGATATTGGCGGACACCTGGGAGGAAACATAAACGACCGGTAGAGTCAAGTGTGGCCCAACCGCGAAGGGGCCACACACAATAAGAAGCGCACAAACATCCAGCAAAAAAAAATAATGAAAGGAGGAAAAAAAAAAAAGCAAAATAAAAAAAAAAAAAAAGAAAAACACCCCCTCCCCACCCCCACCCCCCCCCCCCCCCCACCAGACCTCCACAGAATGAAAATACTATCATCTGAAACTTACTGATGCAGGATGAACAAATTAATACCTTCCTAACTGGGGTAGGTTGTTATTGTCAGGATTTTCAAGGTATTTTCTTAATAGGGTGGAGTATGGTGACACCTAAAACTTACTTGCATTGTATAATTACGACATCAAGTTACATTATATAAATACCCACTAAATATGACGAAAAATTATTGGGTTGTCACTAGACGTCAATAATGTTTATTGTTTGTCTTAATATGTTTTTTATACCATTAATAGTATTCCCCCCCCCCCCCACGAAATAACCCCCCATTTGGGGGTTCTTCAGGAATCGGGCTTTTTACCTAACATATTTTATTTCTCAAGTTAAAAATTCTGATCTATAAAAACAAATGAGAAATACTTCGTTCCACATTGAAATCTATTTTCGTACATCTGGTATCGGCACAAAGCGCATATTGAAGTGCACCCCCATGTTTGCACCCCAAAATACTGCATTTTGCCACATCACCAGACCCCAACCAGACCTTCACTATTCCTGAACATACTTTTCTGGATTGAACAAATTACTTACGTCCTAATTGTGGTTATTTTTGTATATTTTAAGCAATTTTTTTTTCACTGTATTTCTAAAAATGTGGGTCATTTAGTGACCCCCCTACAAAATTTTATTATTACTACATCAAGTACATTCTACTTAAATACCTGAACATAAGGCTAATTCTAATGGTCATTAACCGGTCAGGATATCTTATTGTCTTCAAGTACCATAATAGATTTTTCGTAAAAAAATTTTTGTTCCCCGGAAATAACCCCCCTTCCCTATACTGAGGTGCGTAAGGATTCGGCCATTTTACCTACATATTCTTATTCCTCAGAAAATTCTATCTAGAAAAACAACATGAGCAAACTTCCTTCCAAGTGATACCTAGCTCATTTTTAGCCCGGGACTATATACCATGTCCTTAATTTCTTAAAAAATTGGCACCGAGGACTTTGCACTGCTACATGAGACAACCACCCAACTCTGTGCATGACTGTGATATTATGCCAATCTCATTTGCTTGCTGCGATATGCTAGGGTAATGTTTGTGGCTTATCTATCCGATTTGAGACCATCTTCGATTGGAAAAAAAAATACCGGAAAGTGAAACTTCATATAATTACATCCGTAGAGGTTTGGCAAGCGAACGGCACGTTTATGATTATTCCCGTATGCATTCACAGTGGGTTTTCTACTGTAGCCGCGTGCATTACGTTGTGTTTGAACTTGTTAAAGGCGTAGGACTTCGTCTGAGGAACGAATGGCAGCATTTAGTTGCTAGCGCCTAGCAATTGCCAACAAAACCGTCACGTGACGAGCATCTGGGTCGTGGTTGCTTGAGGGTGATCTGGATATGGGTGTCTGTAGGCCTGTATTATTGCACATTCTCAGAATTGCACTGAGAAACATAGAACGTATTCCTTATATCTTCTCTTTTTAAACAAGTTTCAAACCAAAAAAAATATATTCAACTGTGTGTTAGAAATGTGCATCTAATACGTAATCCTTTTTGATAATAAATATGCTCACGAGATCCAGACGAAGTTTAAGGGGCAAAGAAGAGCGCTGTGGGAACGAGTTAAACCATGAGTGTTCTGATGGGAGTGATATTGACAGCGAGATGATGATCAGGGATCAGATGATGTTGTGGACATTTCTAGCTCAGGTAGTAAAATATTGCAAAGTAACTAAATTTACGAGCACGAGTTGTGATTTCAATTACATGCAGTTGTTTGACATGCCGTGAGAATCAACCTCTGCGTGTGGGTTTTGTTGTGTTATAGCAACTTCCTGCGAATTAATGTCGCGGCGATAGACTTAAACTTGTACATCAGGTTATAGGTAATTGCACAGTCGAGGGACTCAACTGTCTTTTTTTTTTGTTCTGTTAAGGTTTTTCTTCTTTCTGTCAACCTCCGGTAAAAACTTCAGTTTGCTCTTTCTGCCATAAATTTATCAGTTGACAGGACTTGGACAACAAACATTCAATGACCACGACTGCAGATGTGACCCGACTCCGTCATGGGCAAATGGTCAAGAAAGTTCAACGTAGCAAAAACGTTGTTTTCACCAAAATGCTACTTCTCCTCAGAGAGTGCGTTGCATTGTAACGGGACCAGTGGATATTGTACGCAGCTGGGACCCTCTCAAACTTATGTTAGCAGGCGAATAAATGGCAGAAAGGGGATTTCTCGGCCCGAGTTAAAATATCTTTAAAAAATCAATCACAATATTGCAAGGTATGAGATTGGTGCTACTGGCACAGATGATGTTAGACAAGTCAATTGGAGGTCATTCCGGGTCAAAGGTTTCAATTTTTCAAAATGATCCGAATGAGCTGAATATGAAATGATCCTTAGACATTTTAAAATGTTTAAAAATATTTCGAGATCGAAGGTTGTATAGGATCAAAGAGTCACTACCTCGACTGTGGTCCGCATCTGCTCTTCCGATCTATGGGAAATTCAACGTAATTACTAGAAACAATTTCCCCTGACTCAATTAACCTTAAGGTATATTTTTACCTGGCCTTGTTTTTGGTTAGGTTCGGGCAAAACCTAACCAGGGTAATGTTTCTACTTTTGCTGAATGGTGTTTTGTCGTAGGCGGGTCAAGTTCGGTCCGGAGAAGAGAATGGCCCAAATATGATGCTATCAGCTAGGAAAGTGAAGACACCCTTCTGACCTAACACCGAGATAATATCTATTCGCTCCCGACTCCTCTACAACATTGGCTTGTTGGATACCTCCTCTTGACAAGAGTTGCAGTTCTGGTAATACGGAGGTCGCCGGTTCGAATCCGGCAAGAACACATGGAGGTTTGTCAACAATCAGTGCGCTGGACATATCAGGCAAAGCTAATAAAAAAATACAATGAAAGTTGTAGCTAAGAGTCCTTGCCCAAAATGTCGTTAGTGACCAAGATTACTATATGATTAGCTAATGTCATAAAATTATGTGAAAAAATAGAATATTTGGTAGACAGAAACGGGTTTATAATTAAGGAGAAAAGGAAAACACTCGCCGCTGAGTTGATTCCTACGACATCCTCCCTGTTTGACGGGTCGTGGGACCTTTGTGATTTTAATATCATGAGCACAAGTCTTATAATATTCATCTAATGGACACATTTTGGGGTTGATTATAGGTACGGCAAACTTAAAAGTTAGCCTACAAATTACCTGGGTGCCTTGGTCTCTTATTAATGCCGCTATCTGTTTGGGAAATTTTGTTTTTATGTTTACATATACCTGTATTTTTCCAATGGCCTATACTATCCTTTCCGATCAATTGAAGAAAAATAACATAATTTGTAGTTTAGGTAAATGAAAATTAAAAGAAAGGGCCGGGAATGACTAACTTCAACTTGAAACAGAGCCCTTCTGGGCAGGGCTGCGCCAGGGGGTGGCAGGTGCGGCCGCCCCCCTGGGAACTTTTCAAAATGCAGGAAAAACAGGTTTTAAAAAATCATTTGCGTTCAAATTTGGTGGGTTTTTTTTTAACCCTATATGATTACAATGTAATGTCCCTCCCCCCCCCCATGATGTTTCGTCGTTTTCGTCCGCCCCTCCTAGGATTTTACCCTCGCCGCCCCTGTTCTGGGTAGCTATTTAATATTCCCTTATGGTAAAATGTCCTTACAGCTCAATGCAAGTGCCCAATCTATCCATTTCAGCTACTTTAAGGATTATTTTTTTCTTTCTCTAAATGTCCTTTACCCAACCCCTTTAATACTACCTGAATAAACAAAATTGTTAGGATACAAGACTGTAACAAGAAGGTCACATGGTATACTGTGCTCCCTTTTTAAATTGAATACCCCGGTCTGAATAACTCAATATAGTAACAACTCGCACACACGGACTTCATTGTTTGCACTCACGGAACCGTGTGTAAATACTAGTTTTAAAATGCACAAAATATATAACGTTTCATCCATATGCCTGAAGCATCCTTATATTTTGTACTCGACAAAATGGACAGATATTACAACATAGTGACCTTTCCAGACACTGTGATACATTAGCATTTAAAGTGGGGGACTGTACACACAGAGAATAATTACATAGCCTGTTTAAAAATTCGCATGTTTTTACTATGTAAAAACAGACACCATAATTTTATGTAACATTATGTAACTTGGTAAATGTAAAATGGTAACAACATTACTTTGTCCAAGTGCACATAAAATATATGTATATCAGTTGTGTACATTTACCAATCATTAATGTAAAACTTAAAACACCATATTTATGTAATAATTCTTTGTCAGAATTCATGTAATCTTCCACTTGTTATTATGTAAATGTTTGAACTCACTTTAATGTAATTCTTTTAATATAAATTATTCCCCAAACCCCAACGCTCCATGAAGCGACGCCACTATCCCAGATCCTCCATTTCAAATTGGTCCGAGCTCGCTCGTGTCGTGCATGAACTTCCACATAATTTTATGTAAACTTCGCTAACTTTTACCGCGTATTTACATAATTGGTTTTACACCCCACATATGTAAATGAGTTTATTTCCATTATTATTATGTCTGTGTTTTCTTTTTTTACAAAACGATGTGAAATTTTACAAATAAAGTAAAGTAATATAATGCATATAAATATGTAGTTCTATAACTTTCACCTAATGTTATGTACCGGTATCTTTTACCAGCGTTTTGCATAAATATTAATTTTCTTATCATATGCCGGTTTACATTATATTTTTTTTCCACATCGGTTTCTGTGTGTCAGTGCACAGATCCCATGTGAGTGTGCAAATCCCGATGAAACTGAGAATTATGGTACACAAGTGCATTAATGCCATTGATAACTCACAACAAATTTATAGAAGCACTTACCATACCTGGTTACATGTTCCAAAAAGGTATAGTTTTATACTACCTATGGCTTATAGTTTGGAATATGGGTAAAAACTTAAAAAATGGTGGAAAAGTCAATTTTGGTTTGTACAGGGTCAACAGTTAAAAAGTTTCTTCCAATTTTTGTGAAACGTAGTTCAAGTTGTTGGTTCAAGCTCATAGAATGAATATATGGAATAGTTTGGACTATCTTAAGTGTTTGTTTATTACAACCAAAATGAAGTAAAGCCACTATAATTAAATCTTTTTTCCAAATTCAAAATTGCCCATTTTATCTCTAATTGCTAGTGTTTAGGTCATTCAACACTTATATTACTGTTCCCTTTGGTTAACCAGACACTTAAGCATTTTAAAATGGTCATTGAAAGATGGGCCATTTACGACTATTTCTACACCGACTTTATTAGTAAACAAAGCATAAAAATCATCATATACTTGCCACATACCGCTTGTTACGCTTAGCCCCTACGGAGTCCGTACTGATTCTAAAACTACACCCAATTTCCGATACACAGTGCCAAAAATGAACTTTTGCTGAAAAATAGGGGGCGTGATTTGTACATTTTGAAGAAAATCACTGATCGTGGCTTTAAAATGGATCAACAGCATATTGGCGCTTTGTATTCTATTGACCTGTGACCTTTTTGTGGGATAACTGAAAACTAGCATCAGAAGATAAGGCAAACGATTCGTATTTCAATCCTTTAATCTAGAAACAATTGCAAACCACATATTTACCTGAATCAACGCAATTTTTACTTTGACCCATGTAACACCCAAAAGTGACTTTTTCAACGTCATACGTTATGGAAAACTGAAAAGCAAAGGGGCAAACTTACCTGATTAAATTGCTCTTTAAACATTCGTCAAAGTACTGTGTAACTGAGCCTGTTTGCTCCTGATTTTGACCATTTTTTGCAGAATCGAGGTCTTCATGCAAGAAACTGGCCAGACAGCAAGCACCGTATTGATCAACAAACGCTTTTTCACCTGGATCAACTAAGGACTAGACTCATGGAAACCACTTGTCCACCCAGTATTAGCCAAGGTGCAACAAACCTAGGTAGTTGAGTTTCTGCATTTGTTTGCTTGAACTTTTAAGAGACAAACTGGAACATTTTGAAAAATAGTGCGGCCCTCTAGAATTTCACAAATTGATATTTTTTTCATGGTTATAAGCTTTTATTTACATTAGCCATCACCTAAAATTAATTAAGCCCTAATCAGCGCCCTTATGGGTAACACAAAAGATTTTTTAATATCGCTGGTGACATTAGTCAGCAGACGACACTGATTTTTCGTGTAACACAAAAACACACGCAGAGTTGATTCTCACGGCCAGCACCTTGTTTTGACGGTCCGTGACCTTTGTGGTTTTAATATCTACCAAATGAGTAAAGTCTAGATATTCATGTAAAAGACACGTTGTTGATTAAGTTACGGCAAACTTAAAAGTTACAAATTACGTGGATGTCTTTAGGCCTCTTATTTAATGTCCCTATCTGCTTTTTGGGTAATGTTTTGGCTTTTGCTTTTGTGTATTTTTTTGTTTAAATATATCCTATTCCTCCAATGCCTAGACTATCATTTTGCGAGCGAATTGAAGAAATTTCATATTTTTCTGAAAATATCCATTGCCGCTTTAAACTGTAACTTGTCCAGGTTGTGTCGCAGTTATTGGCCGTGGGAATCGACTGCTTTGCTAATCGGACACGAGCACTCATCGTCATCATAGGCATAATTGGCAGATTTCGGCTTTACCAGATGTAAAACACTTCTAAAATTTCACATGGCTTGGCTTGTCCCAGAATGTCCTAAACTTCTTATTTAGTTTTGTTTTTATTGTATTCCTGGGCCCAGAGAATCCTAATCGTGCCCTAAAGACCTGCACATCCTTTCAACAGCGGCGTTCTTTTTCCGCTGCCCCCCTTGTCCCTGCCGTATGTAGTTCTGTGTCACAGACTGTAAGATATTATCTAAATTGGTACTACTCGAGAGACTAACTTTTCTCAATTCTTGGAGTTTTTGTATCTGGGGTAAATTATGTTTTCTTATGAGAACATACCTCAACTGGGTCTAAACCCATGGGGCCCATTGAGAAAATTTAACATTCTATCGGTAGTTTTAGCTCTTTGGGATCTGACGAGCACCAACCATTTTCCCACAATGTTAACGACACGGGTCCCTGGGCTGGCAATATGTACACATCATCAGCACTCATACTTCGGCTCTGCCGAAAGGATGGGAATTCGGCACCGTTATACCTCTGCTGCGCCGAAATAACCGCTATGCGAACAACGGCCCGGTGTTTTTCGCATTTATTCATCCCGAAAATGCGGGCTCTGGTCCTTACCTCCTGCCGAACGCCAGGTTACTTTCTGAAACAAGGGTTATCCAAAAGTTCGGCACAAGGGTCCTTATTATACGCGTGCGGTTGTTGAATTTACCAAGTTCTTATGTCAATTGGCTGTACGCCAATTTATTACACGAAATCGGTTGTTCAAATACTCAGCTCGTACGACATGGCTAAGATTAAGCCCTGTTAGCCTAATAATTTTTAGGGCCCTTCATCTATTTACAGCGGAGGGGGCCGCAGAATTGAAAGCTGTGTTTGGAAATTGCATAACCCCCCAATGTAAAGTTTACATAGGCCCTAGTGCATAAACCATGCACCCATCGGCCCTCAGGCGGCCATCCCACATACAACACACAATTAGGTAATCATATGATTTACTCCTGATATGCAGACAGGTGCTTTGTTTACTGAATCTATTTTTAACATGCCCCCCCCCCCCCCCCCGCCCCCCCCCAGCAGAAAAAAATAAAATCACATAATCCGAGATTCCCAGTTTTAGGAGCAAAGTATTGCCTCGGAGGAAAGGAAAGCCTCCGACGAACATGTCGTACGCAAAAATATGTAAGCCGGTGTCATACACTACCGTGTCCGCGTATGGCACGCTCCCACGTATCAATCCATGGCGAGTTCATGCGCTGTATATCGGAGTTACAACGCTATATGTCGAGTTTATAGCGTGCCATCCAGTTTGAACTCTATGTGCCGAGTCTCATAAATCATGTCCAGAATAAATCATGCCGAGTTGTAAAAAACTGTGGACATGATTTTTTTTCAACATGTCCAAAATTCAAATCAATACAAAATAGATATACAAAATTTTAAAAAAAGGACATATTTTTTTTCTTCAACAGTGAGCAAAATCGACATGATTTTTTTTTAAAACAGAGCAAAACTCGACATGATTTTTTCTCAAACAGAGCCAAATCGACATGATTTTTTTACACTACACAAAAAATCATGTCGAGTTTTCCTCATGTGGAGAAAAAAATGATGTCGAGATTTTGAAACTGGACATTGATTTTATTCAAAACTCACCATTATAGAGAGCAAAACTCGATGTTGTTGTATGAGAGGGCCAAACTGGAATATAGCGCTGTAAACTCGAATATAACGCTGCACACTCGAACATATGGCGAGGGGGAAAACTCGAGACACAGCGCTGAAACGCGACGATGGCGGGAAAAAAAATCGCCATGCTTGATAGTGGAGCGTTTAAAAAACTGGACATGATTTTTTTTCAACTGTGCAAACGTACAATATTTTTTTCATCAACATGAGCAAAAATCGACATGATTTGTTTTTCCAACATGGAGCAACGCGACATGATTTTTTTTCCCTCAACATGAGCAAACTCGACATGATTGTTTCTCAACATGATGGTGCAAACCTCGACATGATTTTTTAACACATACACCAAAACAATCAGCTCGACGTTTTTACTCATGTTGATAAAAAAATATTCGAGATTTTGAAAATGACAAATGATGTTATGTCAACTCACCATAATAGAGAGCAAAACTCGATGTATAGAGGGCAAACTGACATGTGGCGCTGTAAACTCGACATATAACGCGCTGCACACTCGACAATGGCGAGGTGTAAACTCGATACTACAGCGCGTGAAACTCGACGCGAAAACTCGCCATGAGTTTGATACTTGGAGCGTAAAACTGGACAGGATTTATGTCAAACTCACATATAAGACACAACTACGAGTATAGAGGGCAAACTGGACAGATAGCGCCTGTAAAGGAAGTTTTAAACTCGACATTAACGCTGCACACTCGACTATGGCGAGGTTAATGGTAAACTCGATCACAGCGCGTGAAAACTCGAAATGCGCGGGGAAACTCGCCATGATTGATACATTAAGTGGAGCGTGCCATACCGGGTGACTGAGTGTCCTACCTTCCATCAGTCTATTGTGTTCGCCATGGAGTGCCGTTTAGCATCGTTGTTTCAGCACTTACCCAATAAGGGCCTGACGTATACAAGGTCAACAGGTTTATTCCGTACATGTTGCTCATGGTAGCTAGACACTCTCCTCATGGGGGACACCAATTTCTTTACACCGGAACGCAATATTCACATTTTAATAAACAATACCTCACACGGAACAATATAAGCCGCACGGGGAGGAATTCTTTTATAGCCCAATTAGCGGAATGATAGATTCCCATATCGTATTATGTCTGGGATCACTCTGTTGCCCTGGTGGCCGTATGTGGTCGCCGCATTTTTATCTCATTTGTAAACGTTTATTTTTTTTTGTTTTATTCATTGCCCCAATTAAAATTTATGAGCCATCGATTATTGGGTTCGTCTGGAGAATGACAAAAGGGCATTGCAGTACCAATTATACGGGATTACATTGCATGTGAGGGTGAACTTAAGTAGGCCACCCGGAAGGGAAAGAGTTCAGTGTTTATTTAGAATACAAGAGCGCGTCGGAACATTCATAACCGTGCGGAAGTTAATCGTTCCCTCCGACGAATATATTCTCCGTGAAACACTGGGGAAACCCCGCCTAACCCGTTATTTGTCAAGTAGAAAATCACCATAGGTCTAATCCCAATGATTGTACTCACGCACCGGATCCTAATAACCCAAACCCTAACCTAATTCCTCACCCGAATCTAACCCTAGGTCATGTAGGCCCTATACACCAACCCTACCACCTAAACCCGTGTTTGAAACCGGGCTAATCATAAGAGGGACCTTAAGTTTACATGGGAGCCATCTGTATCATGCATATAACGTATACATTGTTTCCGAATTCGGCTACCTTGACTAAACGTTTGTTTAGCAAAGGGTTTATTGGGGTTCTATGTGGGTGCTTTTGAAGTTACAAGATCGTATTTACGTCGGCTATACAAAAATGCTTGTTCCTAAATGTCAACAGCCCTGATTTTTAATGAGTTCATTGTGTTGTACTTGTCCATAAAACAAATGATAATGCGCTAACACGGGCTTCTACACATCAACAGTACGTTATCTTTCACTCCCTCTCTCTGCCGAAACCCCGGGTTCTTCGGCAATTCCTAGAGGAGGGAAAAGTTCGGCCACCCGGTATTTCGGAACCCGGGTGTTTCGGCAAACACCTCTTTGTACAGGTTAAAATGGGAATGGATGGCGGACGGTCTTTAAGGCTTAAAACGTCGCTATAAGGCAATAATTGCCGAATCACACTCAAACACACACACACAACGCGGTGGACACGTGCCATTTAGAGGACTACTAGGAGCTACTTTTTTAATTCTCCTAAAAATATTACCTGTTGTTTAACTGATTATTAACTAGCTCCCAACAGAAAACAGTCCATTTTATAATATTCTCAATTAGCGGGAGATTTTCCCCGGGATGTTCAGGTATGATACAAGCAAAGTTGCAAAATAGGTTATTTCTAAGTATGAAAGTAGGGAAAGACTTTTACTTTCCTATTGGTCAATGTGATCTAATGTAGCCAAAGGAAAAGAAAACCTGTTACAAAATTCAGTAAAAAGCTTAATCAAAGATTCACTTTTATAAAAACCAAACAGAATTTGGAACAGTTGATCAAAAAAAAAAAAAGAAATTTTAAAAATTTTAAATGCCAAACTTGAAGCCTCGATTCATACTTTAAAGTTCCATTTTTCGTATGATTATATTTAAACAAAATTCTGACCGATCCTATCCAAAATTAGTCAGTGGAGGACAAGTGAACACAATTGTTTGGCCTAGCCGAATTAGTAAATGGGGAAATGTAATTGATGTTTTGTTTTAGTTTTTTCATATACAATTGACACCAATATTTTCCACTACAGAATTCTGGACAATTGCCAATCATGGGTGTCATTTTGGTAAAATGGTGTGGATGTTTTTAAGGGGGGTGGCCGGGGTAACCAATAAAGTGTTTAAATTGCTTGTGAAAATATACAATTGGTTCGGTTGTAATAAGGTTTTTAAAAGGTATCGTTTAGCCATATTACGACTATTGTTTTAAGTAAAACAAGTGAAGACAGTCAAGGCATTATTGTGTCGAATGGTCCGACTTGTGTGAGAACGTTTAAACCGTTGGGATCATTGGGTATACTAAATAATAAAATGCTATATAGATATCAAAATGTCATAACATGCGACATGTATATTTTCGGTTCTGTACAGTAAGATGAACAATTTGCGCACCATTTTTAAAACAAACTGATAATCTGAAATTTTACCCCAGTGATTGCTTGATAACGATTTGGCCTTGTAACCCTGGTACTATAACCCTCAGATTCTACTTTTGCTAACTCCTTGAAAGGCTACTGAACATTGATGGTATACTTTAAAATAATTTTATCCTTTTATTTTTGACCTCTGTATAAACTTTGTCTCCTAGAATACATCCAAGAACACCTTTTATAAAAAAATGACACCCTATGATTTTTGGAATCTATACCAATTTGATTTAGAAAAACCTTGCGTTGCAAGATGGTTGGAAATTTTCACAAAAAACCGTTCACATGTACTAGAACGAACTGCGCACGGTTAAGCACCTACCCGATTAGTCCTTACTCTTTTTATGCTCCGACCAATTAAAAGGTACTCGCAAGCGTCGACATGGTTCTCTGGTAGTCTTGTTGGCTCGGGATCAAGTGTTGTGACTCAGTTCACCCAGGAGGCAATCTCTCACATAAAGAACGCTGATGAAAGTCTTGTACTGCGTCGCTGATCCAGCAACCGAGGTACCGTATTTCGTTTTTGTAATTTTTTACACTTTGTATTCCCCGTTAAGCACAGATATGGGATATTATTAGAGTGTATTCGTTCTGTGTATTGTGTGATGTATCATCATGACAAGAAGGGTGTATGTGGAATAGCTGCATGTGATACATCGGTGCTGCTGCAAGTATTCAGGCTACACTCTCACTTGATCCTTCCCGGACTCAGTCTCTTGAAATTCAAGAGTCCCACTATGACCAAAGACTTGGGCATAAAAAATTAAAATTTCTGACAAATTACCGGTATTGCACTCAATGCTTTTGAGCGGTTCTTTCCGTTTTTAATAGATTTACAGAGGTCAATCCGCCACGACACAGCGCCAATACACCGGCTAAGTTTTGTAAGTTAACCCTAATGAAAGCGTAGAAATCATCTTTGTGAAAGGCCCCCCTGGAGGTGAGTCGAAACTAAATATTAGTGACAAAAAATAGAAAAAAGTGGCTGTATGAAGAGTTCCGCGTTGGCCTTTTGTTGTGGTAAAATCTAGTAATAACATGTTAAAACAGAGCTCAAAAAATCTTACTTCGCTGCTTAAAGGTCCCAGAAATGAGATGAAAACCTACTCCAAATCTTTACGGGGATTACAATTCCAATAAACAGGGCCAAAAAAAATACACTACCAGGACATAATTGCTGAAACTATTGATTTTCCGTCACTGCCATGATAGATTCACACCAGTCACCTGGAAATTTTTGCTACTATCATGAAAAATCAATACTTTCACTAATGATTTCATCACCACCCAAATATGAATGCTTCTCGTCCCTCCATGTAGACTTTACACAAACAACATCATTCGATTGCTTTCCTGCGGCCCTTTAATTATGTTTTCATTTATTATTTAAAAGCCATTTTCCCCAGCATTATTGTAATTGATGAGTCTGCCTCCTAGTAGAACATTTATTCATGTTTAGGTTTGGACATTCTGTACATGTACGCAGGTGTATTTGAGACAACTTGTCCAGACAATGCACTCGACCTTTACGTGTTCTATGCAGACGACCAAAAGCGATACGATACCTACGTTCAGATGGCTGAGGCGTGTCTTTTAATGCTCGTAAAGGTATGAATGTGGTAGCTGTCTTCTATGGGCATCCTGGTGTAGTCGTTCTCCCATCACATCGCGCCATTCAGATCGCAAGAAAAGAAGGTGGGTCGAACCCCTGTGTCTGGAAAACAGGGCCCGGGGGAAAACGGGACGCGAAAAAACAGGACCCCGTGCCAGTTTTTCGTTTTGAGTCCTTGGGAACAGAAAAACGGGACCAGGAGCAATTTAAGCTTATGTATGATTTAAAACGAGGCCCTCAAAGTAGGGATTCTGATTTTTTAAAATTTGTTTGAAAGGATTTTACATAGCTATATCGTCTATGTGTGCAACAAAAGTCGGTATCTACATTTTCATGATATTTTACAGAAGAAGATTTTGGGATTTCATTCAGGATTTTCAATGGCAAATATAACACACGATAAAATTATTTTTTTAAATATGTTATGAAAATATTTTTAAGTTCCTTCTTAAGTCGACTAATTGAGAAGTATTAGGAAGTAAAGTGGCGTAACTACACACGATTTCCCAGGACAGGCAGAAGACGTATCTACCAGTTACGACTTTGTTGCATCCAAAAACCAGGGGGTGAAAAATTCAATTTAGTGCAACAAAGTCGTAGCTACACTCAATAGGCCTATTTCGCGATAATAACTCTCACAAAATTGGGCCAAAATTGCGGATCATTTACTTTGTAAATAATAATATGGGGCATAATAATGATTGGTAGAAGGTCGTAACTACATTTTTGATATATTATTAAGGTGAAGATTATTTTCTTTTCCTGAGATGGTCAGCGCACACAAGTTTTGAAAAAAAACATGTTCGCTTGGCCGGATTCGAAAAAACCACCCAGGACAACCTCCGTAGTACTAGTGACGGCGCTCTACCAACTGAGCGGAAGGATATATATCGCTCCTCTACCCTCTACCAAGAGATAGATAAGTAGTTGTTAAGGTTTTTGTGCTAAAATTAGCATAAATGCTGCGTAATTATGAAAAATGAACTTGTGACCAAAAAAAATTTTTTTTTGCCGGAGATTTTTTTATTAACACACCTTTGTTAAGACATCGCTTTACAAAAAATAAAGTGGTGTCATTACATAACTAGTTTTCCGTGTAGTGCAATAAACACCTAAATATGACCTATTTTAGACTAATAACTCTGCGCAAAAATTGGTCTGTACAATTTGAAAATATATTTCAAATTATGCGTATTGACCCCTTTTTCAGAGTACATAAAAAAGTCAATTCCGCCACGACTCTGTTGCACTCACATGACGTATGAGAGTTTGCCCAATGGATATATTCCGCTCAATACAGAACCAAATCGACAAAGCCCTATGGACGTAGCTAGCCTTCGCTACGATATTTTTGTGTAAGTAGACAGTGTGTTTGTATTCTGATTTCGTTAGAGAATAATAACATAATTAATGTCTCCAAAATTGAGAATCATTGAATGGGAATTGAAAATGGAAGTTGTAACTGTTATTCGGCGGGCAAAAATATAATTTAATTTGTTAGAATGAATTTACATCTTACCAAATTATTGGGTACTGCTAAGGTTTTAAAAGGAGTTGAATTCGCCCCTATATATAATTTATAGTTTATTAAATAGCATCCTACCAGAGCAAGGTATCCCGTGGTAAATAGTTGGGAAGCTAATTTAAATTGTCTTTGGTTCACACAAGCCACAATAATCTATCAAGACTTCATTCTTGATAATTTTACAGAAATCTTGTACCCAACCCCCAAAATAAAACTTCAAGGCGACTGTGTACAGAAAAAGTCGACAAATAAGAGTGGTACTGCCAGCAAGAGACATTTTGAAGTTTAATATTGAAGGCCTTTTCATGGAAAACGGAAGGCTAACCAACTTCAGAAGAATAGTGACTTTTGGGTCAGTGTGAGGTCAGAAGCAAGAGACAAAACATTCAGTGGAGGTGTGTCTTTGCAAATGCTGAATGGCCCTAAAGTCCCTTGGTGTGCCAGAATTAAGCATAATTGACATGATAAATCACTGCGGCCAACATTGCGACCCCGTCTGCATTGCTTTCTGGAATTGGAATCAACAATTAGGGACGATTACTTCAATACCTACTGGCATAAGAAATTAACCCAAGAAGCAATAAGGACAAACCATAATTTGCTGTGTGTGGACTGGGTTTCTCTACAAAGTCTACTTCTGTGTCTCTACTTTCTAGCAGGAAAATCATTATTTTGACCGTCGGGAAATGTCAATGTCCTCCACAACAATATTGGGCTTATTTGCCTGGCCTTGGTATTTGAAAACAGGTTATTTTAAAATTGATTGTCATACATTCTCTTTTTACCACAGGAATATATGCCTATATGCTTCCTGGCATCTCGCCGACGACTTGTCTTTTGCAGCCCTTGGTATTGATCATTCTTTCCCAGGACTTCGACCTTGAAAGCTTAAGATTATCCCGCCCAAACGTCAACTGCTAACGACATGCAGGTCAGCATCTGGACGTGGGTTGTGTAGGTGATATGGGCTTCAGGCGTAAAGGTATCTCAATCAGAACTTATTCGATATTAATAGATAGGTTACAGAGTGTATATGGTGCTGAGTACGAAATTACACATTACGTAGGAGCTCAGTACCCCGTGTGTAAGTCCTTCATAGAAGTACTTCACGTTAAGTTAAGTTCTTAGAGGCCAACGTAGCAAAACGTGTTACTGGTATTTCCACTTTTTATATTCCACCCCAAAGGACCGTGCGATTGACCCAAAATGGCGTGCAAATCTTCGTATGCCTAAATCAGAAGCCGAAGCTAAAAAGCTTCCATCGCGAAAAGATAGAGTTCAGTAAGTATGGGTAAGAGAGAACCAAGCGATAGAGGACCTCTCTGGTGGACTGTCCAGAGCATGTCCCACACCACCAGAACAATCTTCTGCTATATCACTCCATCTTAGCAGGACGATAAAAGCCCCGAAGCCCCAACACAAAAATAAACCGTCCCAGCTATGTCCTCTGTTCCTCCTATCAGATCAAGAAAAAGCTTCCATTGTAACTGGACACTCTGGCTGTATTCGTATATGGCTATGAGAGCAACGCAGAGAAAGCGTTGCTAAGCAAGCAGTCATTCGCCTAGTCACTGATCGCGATTTTGCACGCCTAGGCGATGAGGAGTCGCAGGATAAACGGAGACAAAGGACGCCGATACCAAGAGTCACAATGGCTCGTTTCAAACGGGTACGATACAACAGCGGAAGACATTCATGATGCTTTCGAGCAGCTCAGGAAAAACATCGCTTCTGATGTGGAGTAGTGAATACCTGACCGATATTTCCGGCGTGATCATTCGGATACATGGGCAAGCACCACCAATCCTGGAAAGGTGTGGGATAATGGCACAATGATATCAAAGCTTACATTTGAAAACAAAACTCTTGCGTGGTCTGCTAGAAATCGGCAACAAATATAGTGCTACACTGGAATTGACACCGACAATGACGGTAGTTATTCTCTTAAATTCAGCGGCAAGTACTGGACAAGGCTACAAAAAGAACATGAAAACAAACAACTCAACGGGCGGAACAAGATGTCATCACCCTCTCTAGCAAACTGGACAGGTAAGTACCAAAACACTTTAATGGTAGGGCTCCAGGAAAGGAACTCGAAATTGCGGAGGAAGGAAAACACAACCGGCTAGAACCGGCGGTTACGGTGACTTGGGTTGGTGTTGCCAATCAAAATTTTGATTACGAATCAAACAAACAAGCTTATCTTGGTCTACTGACCCCAACGATGAGAATGTCTCTCTTACTTCACACCAATAAAGAGCAAACAAGTGGTGTGGAGAAGTGAGTTGCACTTTGCGGGTGCATTATGGACTAAGGTACCGTGAAGCCATCTCAGTCAAACTTTTTTGGCCACCTTGATGAAACCTATCTAAAACCCTACGTTGGGCAATATAAGACTGAAGTTAATTAAAGTAAAGGCGGGGTGGGGTACGGTAAACAAGAAGTTTGTGTTTGCGGCAAGAGGTTTAAAATCAACCGGTGGAGGGAGAGAATATCAAGGCAGTACTCTCTCGTTGGTCGGTCAAGATCCAAAGACGTCAGTTTAATAACCCGGTTCTCTCCGGGCTCCAACTGATGCGGCATGAGGAAGCGGGGCGTGGAGGCCTAGATACCCCGAGTAATAAAGGAAAACAGTGGTTTCGTTGGAAAGTGGTGGAAAAGTGGTGCAAGAAAACCAGATGATAACAATATTCTAGGCTCGTTCGATCACGCATTCCTACAACCATGGTCTGCTTTCTACAGCACCACTTCTCAAATGACAAGGGTGAATTTTTTTACCCTGGGCCAAGCATTGCACATCCTCGGAGCCACGTCCTTAGCTGCATCTAAAGTGACTTTGGAAGAACAAATATTCGAGTAAATTTTTTCGTTCAAAAAATCCAAGTACTTAGTGGTTCAAGCAGTGTGGAAATACTACAAGTGCAGAGCTGACCGTTATGAACGACAGCAAAACAAGAAGCCGCAGGTTGGCTGGAAAACTGTGGATTAAAGGTAGAATTCAACCTGCTGACACCAACATTAATTGGACGCACGATTCCACTAGTACCTAAATCTTGGACGGTATCTATCAATACACGTACTTGAAGAAGTCAGATGGAGCATATATAATTCCTGGTCCAGAGGTTCAAATATTCGGAGGGGAAACTACTGCAACCAGTACGGTGATTGTAGGTGGTTGCCGAATCACCGACTGGCGATATTCATCAAGTACTACAAGCATTGGAACATTAGAATGGAGTCCAAACAACAATGCCAGTGGTGGATGGAAAAATGCAAGTTTAGTTTTACATATCGGAGGATGGATACCAATCTTTCATAGGGAAGTATTGGCATACAGACGAGATTGAGCCAAATGAAAACAACTGGCTCGGATCTTTAAAAATACCCCCTAGCAAAAGTAGCGGATCCAGTTTCACCAGGGTATTTGATGAAATTGTTAAGTGGCTTGGGTATGCAATGGCCCTTGAGTGGTTCCTCAGAAAAGTCGTTAACTTGGCACGTAGGATTCGAGACTACATGAAAGATCCAACGCCAGAAAACAAAGATGCCATGGAAGAGGCAGAGAGAGAAGCCGATGAGGCTCAGGAAGTAGAGGAACAAGAAGGAGAAGACCTTTATATTATGGAGCGGGGGGAAGAAGTACAACCAGATATAGATCTGGAACCTCCTACTCAGACTACTGAAACCACAGAAACTACTGAAACGACGGAAACTACAGAAACAACGGAAACAACGGAAACTACTGAAACTACGGAAACCACTGAAACTACGGAAACCACTGAAACTACAGAGACAACTGAAGTGGAAACTGTGGAGACTGAAGTGGTGGAAGTGGAAACTGTGGAGGCCGAAGTTGTAGAAGTTGAAGTAATAATATAATATAAGGAATAGTTCATCGGTAGAACACCAGCGCTGTCACCATCGGAGCCTACATTTATCCGTTTTACGATAAGCACTCCTGATAAATACAATATATAACTAGACAACTCCAGGACACTATGCCCGTTACGTATTATGAAGTCATAGTGCACATGTCGAGTTGTGGTTGTTGACCTTTGACCCTTTGATTTTGCATCGAGGCCTACACGATGGCATATATAATAGTTAGATCCATCAATTAAACTACTTTTAGATTTGACGCCAGCCCGAACCCTTAACGAGGCTCTTAGAGCGGGGTTAATGTGGACACTTTTTCACTTTCATGATGCCTACAAGATGGCAAAGCTATGTAGGTCAATTAAGCTTCTTTTATATTTGACCCCTAGATGACCCCATTTTGACCTTTGACCCCATATTGTGCACATAAGAAATAGAGCTTTTCCCAGTGGTTCTTGTGAACACATTTGACATAAATATCTACTTTGGTTGATGAGTTTTATAGCCGGTTTTGCATATTAATTAGCTCATTTGCATATCTACACGTGACCCCTGGGGCCAATAATCTGTCACATGATTCGTCACGACATTATCCGCAACTTTGCACAGACATCACCTATCCAAGTTTTATCGATTTTGAGATATAGCATTTTTGCATATTAATTAGATAATGCCGCCATTTTGAATGTTAATGAGTTCCAATATTAATTCTGTGTACAAAGTGTCTACACTTGACAAAGACGTGCTGATGCAGAATTTCAGCAGATGTGCACCTTATCTGTAGAAGTAGTAGGCTTCCAAAGATTTTTTAGTTTTTGACCTCTATTGACCCTACGAGAGGTCAAAGGTCAAACTAGGAGGGAACCTGATTGTTAGCTTGGGTCAGTGGTTCTTCTGACCGATTTTGGTCAATATCGGCCCAGACGTTGGCAGAAGAAGGCGAAAAAGCGATGGTCGGAAGGAGGAGAAGGAGAAGACTAAACGCATAAGCAGAATACTATGCCCGTTTCACGGGCATAGTAATAACATAATACTAGGCTTATAATATAATTACCTGCGTGGGATTTTTGAATAGAAACATCACCTTCCACCTGAAGACTGGAAACTGGAAGACTGCTCAGATGTGCTCTCTGTGGTAACGTATGGATATGAAACATGGTAGTTCATAAAAACCATAAAGAATAGATTGCAATCTCTTGAGATGTGGCAACTACTGAGAATGCTAAGTGTTACTTGGAAAGGGCGAGTGACAGATCAAGAGGTATTATTCATAACAGGAATTGAAAGGAATCTAGTGACTAATCTTATGCAACGGAAAGTGAGATATGCCGAACACGTGCCATTGAGGATGTTTTGTCGAATGTTTTGAAATTAATGAATGGAAACGGTTTTGTCACTCTCTTAAAGCATGTTTCATAAGGATTTAATCTGAAATATGTAATTTGAAATTCAACTCTACAATGAAAACATAGTTTTTAACAGGAACTAGAGCAAAACCAATTTTGGCAGCATGAATCACTGATTTCAGATGCTCACTTTTAACAAGAACACATTTCTCATGTTGTGGTACCAGTAAATGTTTTGCTACGTCGAGCTTTATCCTTTTGGGCTTTAAAAGCTCAATGGGCTTTCCGACATTTAAATCAATTATTTCACACACACAATTCTCAATTATGTTAACCCTAACTGCACATAGAACCTGCTTTCAGGAAGCATAACGAGTCACTAGAGTTGGCTTCTTGCCAAAGCAAAACCAGATTTGACCGGAAAGCGGTTAAACCATGTTAAAAGCGGTCAAAAGTGGTTTTAACAGGTAAAAACCTAGTCAAAACTAATTTCACGATCACTGTTGAGTAAATTATTGTCTTGGCAAGGGTAGAAAAACATATTGTATGCCTGGATATCAATGAGAAAAAAAAGTCTCTTTTAGAGAAATTCAGATGATACTAAAGCAGAAACCAGCAAACTTTTGGTTTTAATTTTTGAAACTGCAAAAATTAAATTTGATAATGGACAATGTTTGTGTTTTAAACAATTTGGCTTAATGTGTGAGCACTATCTGTGGGGTCCAAAAAAAAGGTGGTGAAGGAGAATGAACCTGCGGTAATATATGTTTTTACCATATGCATGCATTTGTTCTATGTTTGACAGCAATTCGAAGTCAGGAGTGAAAAAATTTTTAATTTAAGAAAATTGCAATATAAAAAAGTTGGCCTTATCCCAAAAAGTGAACTGATTTTTTTTTTATGCGGCCTTAAGATGATTGTGTACAGGTCAAAATACACCTTCCAGGTTCCACTCGATTATAGGGAAAACCACGCTAATAGACATCAAGCTAAAAAAATATTCAACTTAGTTTGTACTTGCCCATGGCTTTATCATGGGCGAAAGTATGGTACGTACGACGACCAACACAAAGCTTAAACGCATGTTGAAACCAATGAATAAATGTTTTGTAATGAAAAAAGTCCCATGTAGGAGGGACTTACCGTTTCAAAAATGCATCCACAGGTAGTGTTAGACATTTTCAAATTTTCGAGGCGAATGAGCGTGAAGCAAAATGTGGTATTCCACAGGGCTTTATTATGGGTCCACTTTTTTATCTTGTAAATAAATGATCTTCCAAAGTAGCGTATCAAATCGTCGCCCACATAACATACTGTCTTATCTGACAATTTTTTCCCTTTGAGTCATTTTGCATATGTACTTATATGTTATGATCTATACATGCACAAAGTTACAATCTTGAAGTGACCGAATTAGTGAGAGATTAATAAGAATTTAATTCAATAAGCTCAAAAAACATATCGCGATTTCACTATGTCGTTAGTTTCTTTACACCGTAATTTCAATAGGCGTATAATTAACGCTGTTGTAAAACAATGTTGTGAAAAGATGGACAGAGGACAAAGATATGCGGCATACAAAATGACAGACATTATTTCGCAAGAACATCAAAAAGTATGGTATACAAGAAAATATTACAATATTCAAGTTATCAAGAATCAAGATGCATACAATTACCCCAAAACAGGTTACTACTTCAATTGCTTGGCAATATTGCTTACTTCAACACTTGCAATGAACTCCTTTGGAACACCATTAAAATAATTCTATTATAGATAATGTAGCCACAGCCAATTAGAGCGACACTAATTGTTCTGAACGAGTTCTTTTTGGCATAAACTGGTGCCAAAATATTAATACACCAATGTGGTACTCTAAACCTAGTGAAAGCCATTGAACACTTTAGATATAAAACTGCGGTTCAAAGCTACACCTGCCTAATCAATACAATGTAAATGCAATGCATAATTTTACAACAAGAACAAGAGCCACGGGGGAGAGAGGGAGTAGCACCTACAAGACAGCACCACTCCATTATGACGTGGACCGCACCCTCGATGATAGGAAAATCACGATTGCCAAACAGGTTGCTAGGCATAGCGCCAGCCCCCGTACGACTTCCACGTATCTCACTCTCTCCTCCCTGGCTTAGCCATCAAGATTTTACAAGTACACGCAATTGCCCCTTTACACCCCCCAGCACCCCGGAGGGGAGAAGAAGTAGAGGGGGTGGGGAAGGTGGGAACCAACAACTTTTCTGGCGAAATGTCAGCAGAAAGTGACGCGCGCACCTGCAAACGGCCAGACACCCACAGTCTGACCTTGTTTTCGCACGTAAACACCACAAGATCAAACGGCCAGAACGGTAGTAAATACACACATATCTAAGTCATACGCGCGCGTGAACCCTCGGTGACCTGGCTCTGTACCCCTTTCACAAACGTGTTTGCACTTTAAAGTGGCAAACAAGGCTGTTTACGCTTTTCACATACAGGTCTATGTGCGTCGTATCTGGCTCGTGCGTGAACATGGCGTGTTTCACATAGATATCGATCTGAACGCATTGAAATATAACGGTGAAACTAGCGTCGTATGTGAAAATACGACATTTTTGAATTTCACATACAGATTTATGACTTTGTAGCTTTATATCAGGAATACAATAATTGCACTTTCAAAACTCAGCAACGCTAAAACTTAAACTTCAGAATGTTTTCTTCATAATGCAAAATTTAAAAGTAAATTGTAATGTTTGATTCCATAGTACAAACAAGAAATCTCCCGGTAGAATTTCAATGGCGATTTTCTCGAAAACGGCATTTCGTCAAACAAGACAGTATGTGATGTGGGCGACGAAATGTCAAAGAAGATACGACTTTGTACTAGAACTCTGGCAATATTGATGATATTGTTGAAAAATAAATGACGATCTTGAGAATGTTAGGTAATGGCTTTAAGCGGCACTGGCACATTTTCACAAAATATACAATTTCGTCAATTTGATCTCAAATGATAGTCTAGGGCATTGGAAGAATAGAATATATTTTACACATAAAAATAATATACTCAAAAACAAATAGGGACGTTAATAAGAGGTGAAAGACATCCAGGTAATTTCCATAACTTTAATCATCAAAATGTGTATATTACATGAATATCATAGACTCGAACTCATTGATATTAAAACCACAAATGTCACAGACGGGTCAAACAGGCTGCATGTCGTGGAAAACATGTATACGGCGTGCGTTTTCTTGTGTTAAACGCCATTCCCGTCGTCTGCTGAATTAATGTCGCCGGCGACATTAATTATACAATCGTTCTGTTTACCCATAAGAAGCTGATTTGGTCTTAATCATTTCAGGTGAGGGCTAATGTATGTAAAAGCTTTACAACCATGCAAAAATATCGATTTTGAATCTCTTTAAAACAAATGAAGGCCAATGACAGGGTCCGATTATTGATTTATTCCATGAGACCATAACAATGCTTGAGAGCCTTAATCCCTTTATCTACAAAAGGATTAACACACTTAAGCATTGTGTTGGTCATGTGAAATTAATCAATAATCACACCCTGTCATGGTGCCTAAATTAAGTCTCAATGTAAAAAAAAAACAAAGTATGATTATTGGTGTACATCACAAACTGGCTCATTAAACCAAAGTTGATATTAGCTTAATTAATAATGGTGAAGAAATCAGTAGTAAATGATTGTAAACACCTTGATATTATTAAAGATTAAATTTTATCATGGAGTACACATATTGATCACAGAGAAATCAAAATATTTTTCCATTTAACATTCAATATCTTTTGTACAATGCAATCTTCCACATTTTAGTTATTGATATGTTGTATGGGGAAATTGTACTCCACAATAAGCTTCAGATTTTACCACATCGAGCTCGAGCAGTGATGGCCATAAATGATGCAGATAGATATGCACTAGTAGACAGGCTTTAATAGATTAGAAGTAGGATAACTTATAACTTCAAGGTAAAGTTATTTACCAGTGAAGAAATCACCATGTTAAAAACTGTGTATAACCTTTTACGACAATACCTGAGTAGTATATTTAAGGAAAAAAGAAGTGAATTATGAGAGAAAGAATGTTTTACTTTGACAAAGCATATGCAGAGTATAGAAGTTTTACCTAAAGAGGTTATAAACTGTGGAATACAATCAATAAAAATGTAAAACGAAGTAAATCTTGCCATTTTCAAATTATATGATGTTTAACTTTAACACTTAAGTGGACATGGTCTCTCGACTCCCGTTTGGGAACAAGCACTGTAAAAAAATTACCCGTATTTTTACGGTGAACCCGTTAAATAATTACGGTTATTTACATGCAAATTTACGGTTGACCGTAATTTTACGGTAAAATATCGTAAATAAACCATAAAAATAAGCGTTCTACGGTGAAATACCGTAAGAAAATTACAGTAAGCCATAAAATTTACGGTAAAATGCCTGGCATTGAGTTGCTAGCATTTTACTGTAAAATGCATTTAAAATTACGGTCAACCGTAAAATTTGCATGTAAATAACCGTAATTATTTTACGGTTTCACCGTAAACATACGGTGGATCTTTCACAGTAAGGAGTCGGGAGACGGAGTGCAGATTCCGTGGGAACTGCACTCCGTTAACCATGTTCCCAGAGGAATTTCTCAATGAAATTGGTACCACACGTGTGAGGTTACAAGCCAATAACAAGTAATAAAATTATCATTCAACAAAGTAACTTAGAAATTAAGGGTAAACATACTTTTCAAAAAGGAAGCGCAAATTAACGCGGCCCGTTTCCACAAAATATATACAGCAATGAAAAAAAGTTGTTCATATGTGTTCTATAAGGTCCAATCAACATATATTGAATGCAAATATTGTACATTTTTAACACGTCACATTTAGCCTTGTCTGCCGTCTAACTTTCCCATAGGTTTGTACAGTATGGAGGGTTGGAGACATGGCGAAAGCAAACCGCTATCAGTATATGGTAAAATGAATTTCATATTATTATTTACTGTTTAATTACATGAATATGTAAATACTTAAACAGGAAAAAAATCATGATTGCTGGTTTTATTAATTTGGTGGACAAGGGGTTCCTAGGGACCCGCGCTCATGGTGGTGGATTTTTGTTTTCATGAAAAGATGCGTATCCAAACATTAGACCAATGCAAGTAATACGAGTCGAAATACATCATCGTTAGTCGTAAAATTGGCAAAATCTAATTTGCGAGTCCGTAGGAACCCCCTTATCCACTTAAATTTTAAGATCTTGTCTTGGAAACTATTACCGTGATGTATGTGTTTCTCTGTGATTTTAATTATCATTCTTTTTTTAAATTGATGTAATTTCCATACTTTTATCATAATGTTTAGTTTTAAAATGTTTTTAATAAAGACCAATGTAAGTATGTCTTTTAGATGAACTATTATAATTGTTTTAAATATCTGCATTGTAAATAACTTAGCATGTCATTAAATACTCGTATTTTGAGTGTGTGTATGAGTTTTTGGGATGTGGGTTATTGATGGCGCGTGCCTGTGTAGGGATGCTTTCTTTATAAATATGTTAATTTGTATTAGTTTCTGTGAATTAGTTTTACTTTTTTTGTTATTATTATTATTATAAAAAAATTACTATACTCTACGTTAGGGTGAACTTCACCATTGATATGCACGGCAATTTTAGGGCGAAATTTCCAAACGTACAACAATTATAATGCACTTTATTACGTTTAGCATAACAAAGAGTATGAATATTAATTTATGTGATTTTTTTTGTAACAGGATTTTGCTATAGACAGCCCGACATACAACCCATTATGCACATTATAGACTTATGGATAATGCATTTTCGCTTTTTGTAATATCTAGCGTTATATATTATTATTATCATTATTAATATTATTGCTACTAATATTAAGTTTGAAATATCCAAAATGTTAGAAGTGTAACGTTGGCCTCAGTAGTGTATTTAAGAGTGAGCAGTGTCAGCGGCTGCTGACAGTGCCCCTCTAAAATATTGCTCTCAGGGCCCCCTCCCCCTGACATAAAAACCCATTATAGATATTATAGACTCATGAATAATGCATTTTCGCTTTTTGTAATATCTAGCGTTATATAATTATTGTTATCATTATTAATATTATTGCTACTAATATTAAGTTTGAAAACTCCAAAATGTCAGCGGTGTAACGTTGGCCTCAGTGGTGTATTTAAGAGTGAGCAGTGTCAGCAGCTGCTGACAGGCCCCTAAAATATTGCTCTCTTGCCGCCCTCCCTCACAAAAAATCCTTTTGCATCAGGTCCCCTGTTATCAATTAAGAACGGTTCACGAACACTTGTAACCGGGGTCCTAAAAATCTTAGACCCTTCAAAGGTGGGGCCACGGCCATGAAAAAAAAAAGTAACATTTTGCTCGTGCAAATCGAGGTTTATATGATTTTCTGTGGGGTTGACGTATATTTTTCATGAATAAAAGGGGCTACGATTTTTTGAGATCCAAAAGGGGGGGGGGGGGCTTTGAAAATCTGACCCTCTCCCTTACAAGTGTTTGTTAATGCTCCCATAACAGTACCGGTTTCCTTGAGTTAAAAAGCACAACTACATTTCATATAGCGTTTCCGATTAGGCAATAGCAGCGTGACAACCAGGATTAAATCTATGCATGAATTCGCACTTTAAGTCCAGATTTTCAATATTTCTTTACTTCTAGGGGAAACAACCCCCTCAGACACACTAAAACGACGCTAAAGGACCCCCCACTTAAGCTGGTGACAAGGCGTTTTTCTTTAAGTCCGCCACTGGTTGGCCTTCCACCAAAAGTTGTGCACAGTACAAGTATATTGCATTAAGCTATAAACATTGTTTTATAGTCATACATTGACAAATAAATTAACGGTAATAAGCATGCTGTGTCTGCTGTTGATACCAAATTGTTGTCAATCAGGAGTCTGTTACAATATGATAAGGTGTAAGAGCTGGAGCTTTTTATATTATGTACATAAGTGTAAACAAACAAACAAAAGGTTGGTAAAATTTTAATAATTAAGAGACTTTTGTCATCGAAATTTTCATATATAGGTTTGATTTTAGACTTTCCTCAAGATTTTGTAAACCAGGTAAACCGTACTTTTTTCAAGTTCGTATGGGGATGTTTAGAAAAGGTTAAAGTCCACAGGAAACTTTTGATATAAATAAAACGAAAAACATAAGTTTTATTTTCAAACTGCTACAGGTAAGTCACAATTACACCGAAAAGATTATTTTCCTAGACCCCCCCCTATAAAAGAAAATTAAATTCTTCAAATTGGGCGCTATGCCTGTGACGTCATTAAAGTAACATGAGTAAGCAAAGGTACTACCGGTCAATACTCATGTACTAAATGCACGCACAACTGGTTCGGAAATCAGTTTCGAAGGTCATTCATCTTCAAACAAAATGAATAAAATTCCAAGCCCGAGTCCAAGATATGAAGATGAGAAGTAGAATTGAGATATATTCGCCGGGCATATTCATCATTGAGAGGTGTAACCTTAAATTGGACCTATTGAAAAATTGACACCACAATTTGAGACCACTAACTACCTTGCATTGATATAGAGGGTCCATACACTATGAAATAAAATCCGTGAAAATCACCGTGAAATTTTTTAGCGATACTGAAAAATCACTTAAAAAGAAACACACTGAAAAAAACACTGAAAATCACGCTGAAAAGTGTCCTTGTTTATGCATGCATGCAAATTATTACAAAAAATCGTTTGCATTTTTAAATATTTAAAAGCAGGACTGAAAAGTTCGTGA